>CAEFZP010000419.1:0-51400 GCA_903064625.1 Mallotus villosus | reverse complement strand
GCGTTGGAAGACATAGGATATCGTTTCCTGGTTCAGCCGAGCGATCTCGAACAAAATTAAATTCGCTTAGTTATACGCCAGGAGACGATTTTAAGACTGCGATTTGATGTGCGTTAATTCCCTGATGAATGCCTAAGTTAACGTTACCGTTTCCCGTCACGATCTGTAGTTTATTTGAGCAACATTCTCAGCTCTTGGGTCTTCATCGCTAGTGTTATATGCCGTGGACGTGCACACAGAATTGACCAAAAGCTTTTTGGCACTGAAATAAAGACAAATCATTGAAATTGTAGGATTTGGTCTTCTTTATTGTCTACAAATAGAAATCTAACAAGTAGCCTTGGTTTGAAGGAAGATGGGAAACTGAACAGTATTAACATTAACCAAATAATGCCAATAGCCTACCAATTGCAGTTATTTGACTCTTTGGGTTAAATCAAAGCAAGAATGGTCAAATTAAGGTGAAATAATATAATCATGTAATCATATTGCAAATGAATGAAATCAATGAAGGTTAACTAGGCCTACTCTACCATGACTAGGCCTATTGTAGTAAACCAGAGATACAAAGCCAGAGCTGAGGAGAAGGTCTCAGGAGATCAATCATCCACAGAAAAATGCTTCACAATTCCTTTTAATACCCAAGAACAACTACAATCACACCACAATCTTGACCCTTTCTTATCAACATGACAATGCTACAGTAAGTTACACAATGAGATGTGACAGCCATCAAGTTGAGACTCCATCCAGTAACTCCATAGTTTATCATATGAGAGGTGGGGGCAGGTTGATAGCCTTACAAGGTCAGCCTTTATTCTTCTGCCCTAAGTACACCATCTCTTGGTCAAAATAGAAATTCAGCAAATTCAACAATTAATATTCATATAGGTTATTGTTCCTACAATTAACATCACCTGTGACCATGCATCCTCCCGTAACTGGAGTTCCAGTAAATATTTTTCGAGATTAGTCTTTATTCGTCTACCCTAAGTAGGTCTACACCATCTCTTGGTCAGTTTTTGGCACTTTCTTCATGAGGTACAGTTTGTAGGCTACAACTCATTTATTTGTAACTATATAGGAATAGGCTACATGAGATTACATTAGCTACATTTCACAGTTCCACATGCAAAATACACCTGCCATTAAATGAACATCTCACTGTAGCATCCATGCTCTGTTTAACAGGATTAGAATGTGCAAATCGTTTTTATACGATGTAAATAATAGTAGGCTACATGGGGAGAGAACTACCAGCTACCACATAATTCTCTGCATCCATTTCTACGGCAGCAGTCAATGTCTTTTCGTCATAATCATCTTCTGATGAAAAGCATTCTGTTGGGGGAAACTGCTTGAAATAGGCACCAATTGATATTGAATTAGTATCATGTCGAATATGATTAAAACCAATAAGGTGACGTCGAGGCTACAATCAACTATGCATTACCTGCGTAGTATGTTTTTATATTTAATAAAACATTGAACCTGCTATTTTATTAAGGTCACCACTTTTTCTCCTGTAACATTAACGGACAGTTGGGTTAAATGTTCAATGTATGGACTGGCTATTATATTCAAATGTAGGCTATGCTCGGCAGCAATTGTCTCCCACGCCACTTGCATACGCTGCTACAGCCGTGTTGCTTTTTTCCGGAAAATGTACTCGACCATAAACACGAAATAAAACTTGAATCTGAAGTTTGGTGACGTATGACAACGTTTTTTGTCGCCGGGTGGCATGGTGGATCCTAGTATCGGAGCTCCATTGATGTTGGCTTTCAATAGTTCTCATGCCCGCGCTTAACTCTGAGTTAAAGTACTCCGAGTTGAGTTAACTAATTCATATCAGCTTTTCTGGAACCGAATTCTCGGAGTTTCCCATTTCAGAGTAACTCAACTCCGAGTTCAGGGTTAATCTCAGAGTTTGTTAAACCCGCTACCTGGAATACCCCCCTGGTGTTGTGTTGTCGTTTTATTGTCAGAGGTCTGGGGGGTATTCCAGGGGGGTATTCCAGGTAGCGGGTTTAACAAACTCTGAGATTAACCCTGAACTCTGAGTTGAGTTACTCTAACATTGGAAACTCTGAGAATTCGGTTCCAGAAAAGCTGATATGAATTAGTTAACTCAACTCGGAGTACGTCAACTCAGAGTTAAGCGCGGGCATGAGAACTATTGAAAGCCAACATCAATGGAGCTCCGATACTAGGATCCACCATGCCACCCCGCGTCAATTGCTGCCGAGCATACATTTGAATATAATAGCCAGTCCATACATTGAACATTTAACCCAACTGTCCGTTAATGTTACAGGAGAAAAAGTGTGGCCTTAATAAAATAGCAGGTTCAATGTTTTATTAAATATAAAAACATACTACGCAGGTAATGCATAGTTTGCTTAGGCTATACGCTTGTGATTGTAGCCTCGACGTCACCTTGGTTTTAATCATATTCGACATGATACTAATTCAATATCAATTGGTGCCTATTTCAAGCAGTTTCCCCCAACAGAATGCTTTTCATCAAAAGATGATGATGACGAAAAAACATTGACTTCTGCCGTAGAAATGGATGCAGAGAATTATGTGGTAGCTGGTAGTTCTCTCCCCATGTAGCTTACTATTATTTACATCGTATAAAAACGATTTGCACATTCTAATCCTGTTGAACAGAGCATGGATGCTACAGTGAGATGTTCATTTAATGGCAGGTGTATTTTGCATGTGGAACTGTGAAATGTAGCTAATGTAATCTCATGTATTCCTATATAGTTACAAATAAATGAGTTGTACAAACTGTACCTCATGAAGAAAGTGCCAAAAACTGACCAAGAGATGGTGTAGGCCTACTTAGGGTAGACGAATAAAGACTAATCTCGAAAAAGATTTACTGGAACTCCAGTTACGGGAGGATGCATGGTCACAGGTGATGTTAATTGTAGGAACAATAACCTATATGAATATTAATTGTTGAATTTGCTGAATTTCTATTTTGACCAAGAGATGGTGTACTTAGGGCGGAAGAATAAAGGCTGACCTTGTAAGGCTATCAACCTGCCCCCACCTCTCATATGGTAAACTATGGAGTTACTGGATGGATTCTCAACTTGATGGCTCTCACATCTCATTGTGTAACTTACTGTACCATATTCATGTTGATAAGAAAGGGTCAAGATTGTGGTGTGATTGTAGTTGTTCTTGGGTAGCCTATAAAAGGAATTGTGAAGCATTTTTCTGTGGATGATTGATCTCCTGAGACCTTCTCCTCAGCTCTGGCTTTGTATCTCTGGTTTACAATAGGCGTCATGGTAGAGTAGGCCTAGTTAACTTTCATTGATTTCATTCATTTGCAATATGATTACATGATTATATTATTTCACCTTAATTTGACCATTCTTGCTTTGATTTAACCCAAAGATTCAAATAACTGCAATTGGTAGGCTATTGGCATTATTTGGTTAATGTTAATAGGCCTACTGTTCAGTTTCCCATCTTCCTTCAAACCAAGGCTACTCATTGTTAGATTTCTATTTGTAGGCAATGAAGAAGACCAAATCCTACAATTTCAATGATTTTTCTTTATTTCAGTGCCAAAAAGCTTTTGGTCAATTCTGTGTGCACGTCCACGGCGTATAACACTAGCGATGAAGACCCAAGGGCTGAGAATGTTGCTCAAATAAATTACAGATCGTGACGGGAAACGGTAACGTTAACTTAGGTATTCATCAGGGAATTAAAGCACATCAAATCGCAGTCTTAAAATCGTCTCCTGGCGTATAACTAAGCGAATTTAATTTTGTTCGAGATCGCTCGGCTGAACCAGGAAACGATATCCCATGTCTTCCAACGCTATCAAACTCAGAAAGTGGGAGGGGATAGGTAAAACTCAGAGTTTGGCATGGAACTAACCTGCTCGCGACCAGGTTAGTTTCACAGCGTAAGTTACCATGGCAACTTACCAAAAGGTTTCGTTACCTCTCTTTCTGGAACGGAAACCTCGGAGTTTGCCTGTTTTCAGGGTTAAACAACTCAGAGTTTTCACAAAACCGGCTACCTGGAATACCCCCCAGGTAGCGGGTTTAACAAACTCTGAGATTAACCCTGAACTCTGAGTTGAGTTACTCTAACATTGGAAACTCTGAGAATTCGGTTCCAGAAAAGCTGATATGAATTAGTTAACTCAACTCGGAGTACGTCAACTCAGAGTTAAGCGCGGGCATGAGAACTATTGAAAGCCAACATCAATGGAGCTCCGATACTAGGATCCACCATGCCACCCCGCGACAAAAAACGTTGTCCTACGTCACCAAACTTCAGATTCAAGTTTCATTTCGTGTTTATGGTCGAGTACATTTTCCGGAAAAAAGCAACACGGCTGTAGCAGCGTATGCAAGTGGCGTGGGAGACAATTGCTGCCGAGCATACATTTGAATATAATAGCCAGTCCATACATTGAACATTTAACCCAACTGTCCGTTAATGTTACAGGAGAAAAAGTGCTGGCCTTAATAAAATAGCAGGTTCAATGTTTTATTAAATATAAAAACATACTACGCAGGTAATGCATAGTTTGCTTAGGCTATACGCTTGTGATTGTAGCCTCGACGTCACCTTGGTTTTAATCATATTCGACATGATACTAATTCAATATCAATTGGTGCCTATTTCAAGCAGTTTCCCCCAACAGAATGCTTTTCATCAAAAGATGATGATGACGAAAAGACATTGACTGCTGCCGTAGAAATGGATGCAGAGAATTATGTGGTAGCTGGTAGTTCTCTCCCCATGTAGCTTACTATTATTTACATCGTATAAAAACGATTTGCACATTCTAATCCTGTTGAACAGAGCATGGATGCTACAGTGAGATGTTCATTTAATGGCAGGTGTATTTTGCATGTGGAACTGTGAAATGTAGCTAATGTAATCTCATGTATTCCTATATAGTTACAAATAAATGAGTTGTACAAACTGTACCTCATGAAGAAAGTGCCAAAAACTGACCAAGAGATGGTGTAGGCCTACTTAGGGTAGACGAATAAAGACTAATCTCGAAAACGATTTACTGGAACTCCAGTTACGGGAGAATGCATGGTCAAAGGTGATGTTAATTGTAGGAACAATAACCTATAGGCTATGACAATTAATTATTGAATTTGCTGAATTTCTATTTTGACCAAGAGATGGTGTAGGACTTAGGGCAGAAGAATAGAGGCTGACCTTGTAAGGCTATCAACCTGCCCCCACCTCTCATATGGTAAACTATGGAGTTACTGGATGGAGTCTCAACTTGATGGCTCTCACATCTCATTGTGTAACTTACTGTAGCATAGTCATGTTGATAAGAAAGGGTCAAGATTGTGGTGTGATTGTAGTTGTTCTTGGGTATTAAAAGGAATTGTGAAGCATTTTTCTGTGGATGATTGATCTCCTGAGACCTTCTCCTCAGCTCTGGCTTTGTATCTCTGGTTTACAATAGGCCTAGTCATGGTAGAGTAGGCCTAGTTAACTTTCATTGATTTCATTCATTTGCAATATGATTACATGATTATATTATTTCACTTTAATTTGACCATTCTTGCTTTGATTTAACCCAAAGAGTCAAATAACTGCAATTGGTAGGCTATTGGCATTATTTGGTTAATGTTAATAGGCCTACTGTTCAGTTTCCCATCTTCCTTCAAACCAAGGCTACTCATTGTTAGATTTCTATTTCGATTTGTAGGCAATGAAGAAGACCAAATCCTACAATTTCAATGATTTTTCTTTATTTCAGTGCCAAAAAGCTTTTGGTCAATTCTGTGTGCACGTCCACGGCGTATAGCCTAACACTAGCGATGAAGACCCAAGGGCTGAGAATGTTGCTCAAATAAATTACAGATCGTGACGGGAAACGGTAACGTTAACTTAGGCATTCATCAGGGAATTAAAGCACATCAAATCGCAGTCTTGAAATCGTCTCCTGGCGTATAACTAAGCGAATTTAATTTTGTTCGAGATCGCTCGGTTGAACCAGGAAACGATATCCCATGTCTTCCAACGCTATCAAACTCAGAAAGTGGGAGGGGATAGGTAAAACTCAGAGTTTGGCATGGAACTAACCTGCTCGCGACCAGGTTAGTTTCACAGCGTAAGTTACCATGGCAACTTACCAAAAGGTTTCGTTACCTCTCTTTCTGGAACGGAAACCTCGGAGTTTGCCTATTTTCAGGGTTAAACAACTCAGAGTTTTCACAAAACCGGCTACCTGGAATACCCCCCAGGTCTGTGGGACTGTTGTTTAATGTTTACGAAAATACAAATGATACATAATTATTTTGTTTCCTCAACCAGAGACTTGTTCACCTTGACTCATTTTCTGTGGAGAATATGTAAAGTATAGGAACACATGTACATTGAGTGGACATTGGCACCCACAAAACACATTTATATCACATGTACATGGTGTTTGGTGGGGTAATCAAAGTGTGTGTATGTGGAAAAAAAGTTCAAACGAAACAAAAAGGTTTGCTGCGTGCCTTCCTTCTGTCTTCGTCTTCCCTGGGCCTGCTGTTTGAACCAAGAGCCCGTCTGTCTCTCGGCCTGTCTCACATTCTTTACATGTTGTATTGTGTGAAATTAAACGGCTTTCTGGAACCTCAGTTTTATAGAAATACATTTATTTTCTTAATTGGTCATTCACATGTACAGTCATAGTTTTAAAACATGAATCATTTAAAAAACTGCAAAAGAGAAAGAGAGGGAAGAAAAATGCATAACTACTACACTACTACTAATACATAAATCATAAACAAAGTCAGATGATGAAGTTACCTTGCCCCATTTGGTAATCCATTTTATTGATATATTGTTGATATAGCCTATTGTAGTCATGGTCAAGGTCACATATACATCAAGTTATTATGTTGTGCCTCTCGGTATATAACCTATAAATTCCCTCTAGTGTCCCCTTTAACTACAATTTCTATTTACCAGTGTACATGTATATTTATAGACATGTATATGACAAGATAAGACAGGATATGTTCACACACGCATACCCCCAACCGTTGCAGGCCTGTATTGTGGCTTGAGAGCGCTTTACTCCGTATGGCCTAAAAAAACAAAAACTCTGCTCCGAACTCCAAACAAACGTGAAAACTTACCACAAACGGACCTAGCACACATTCCTCTTCTCCTCCTGATGCTTACAGACCATTCAACAGCGTATTGTAGCACCGCGTAGGCCTATAGCTAACTTAGTCCAAAACTCAGTCCGCCATACTATGTAACAAAAGCAACTTGTGGCAACTATGTGATGCAAAAGGTTCCTATTATAACATATATTGTATACACTTAATCAGTCGGAACTAGCACTTTCGTACGTCCAATATCATCAACCACATCTACTCGTCTCTTCTCCCTCAGCATCCAGCATCTCTTCTCTCTCCTCTACAATAAAACCCAACTGAATATTATACAAAGTGTCTCAACACTGTCACATGCCCCCCTCAGCCCCTCCTCCCTCTTTTTCCCAGACCTCACAGACACCAGAACATTCCTGAGCTCGGCTCTCTTTTCTCTGAGCTGAACTTTCACCTGCTTAAGTCTGTCACGCAGGGACTGAGCTTCATCAGTTTGCTCTTCACTCTCCATCCTAAACTCCATAATCTTCTCACACCTTCTCTCCAAGTTCCTGCATTCTACCAGCACTCTTTCCACCATGGTGAGCAGGTCTTCACTGACCTCCCTAACCCGGACTGTCTGAGGGTAGAGCTTCTCCAGAGGATACAGCCAGACTACCAGAGGCACAGCCTTCTCACCGCCTGGGCCCAGCATCTTAGGGAGGGACCTGCACACTTCTTGGAACGCCATATAGCCTGAGATGTTTCTCTTTGCTCCATGGTCTCTGTAGAACGTGCCGGAGACACTGTAGAGAGGACTTGTCTGAGGATCAGCTAGTGTAGGACTTTCATTCCGAGTTGAGCTGAGGGACATCATTTCCATCACCATGTCCAGGAATTGAGCCTCGACTAAGACTGTGTCCACATTAAAGACAAGGAAGGCCTGTGTTCCGTATGTCACGGCCATGACCACATGTGTGGCTGTCTGCTGCTGAAGCTGATGTTGAGTCACCCGCTCTAACAGGGAGAGAGGCAGTTGGTCCATTCTGCTGATTCTCCTGTCCAGCAGAGTTGTGTTGCTGTGACTCGTCATAGCATTCTCCTGTAAGGGGAGTGGATGGTCCAGATATTTTGAAGCTCCTCCTACTTTCACCAGTCCAGACAGGAAGCTGGCTCTGATTGGTTGGTTCATTCCAAGAGCTTTAAACCTCTCTTCCAGACAGTCTACCGGTATCACATCGGTCTCCACAGTGGTGTATGGCAGAGAGGTTTTCCCTGCTATTACAGTGTCCGAGTCCCACAAAGAGTCTGATTTTAAAAAAGAACATAAGACAAATGATCATAAGATGATGTATGAATGTATGATCTTGAATGATCTGACAAGCCTGAAAATGTATGATCTGACAAGTCTTTAAAAATGATAAAGTTCATTCATGAAGTATGCTTCATTATCACATTGAAAGAAAGGCTAGGTGTTACCAAATGACTGTGCTAACTGGTCATACCTGCACTGAAGGACTCAGAGCGACAGTCATACAGCATCCCAGGGTGAATAGGTTGACCCAGAGCTGGCACCTCAACACAGCCTGAGAGAAAAGGGTTAGGAAATGAAACCATATATTCCCAATTGAAATGATTCTTCTGTTTACATTGCCTACAACAACCCAACTGTTTGGCTAACAAATTAATAAAATCTTCAGAGCTTCAGTACACTTACCGACTTGTCTCAGTTTCCAACAGCTCTCAATCACAGTTGCTTCCTTTCTATGTCTCTGCTGCTGAAGAACATATGTCAGCTGAGGAGTGGTCTTCTCCAGGTCTGCAGTTTTAAAGTTCAGCTGAGAAGTGGTCTTCTCCAGGTCTGCAGTTTTTAAGTCCAGCAGTTCGTTTGTAACAATTACATCCACATCCAGGAGTGACATGTCTTTTTCTAGCTCTTGTATCAAACTTAAGGTTGAAAAGTGTTTTATTTTCAGATCCTCATTTTCCGGATTAAGTTTTAAGATGTTGTCTATCAGCGTTATACAAAAATTATGCAGTTTTACGTTCTTCTGTTGCATGTTTGTACAACGATTACGCAGTTCCAAATTCTCTTGTTCCAAGTTTGTAGAAATCTGTTTTTGTTTATAATAATTCTCCTTCACCAGGTCAAACATATGTACATCGCTAATACGAACATTCTCTGCAACCTTCTTTCCTTCTTCCTTAGTCTCAAGTTCCATAATCTCCTCCTTGACAATGATTACACACACTAGTTAGTTGGACACAGTAAATAAACGATATGGTGAAAAGTATGTGAACACCTGCTCAGCATATGTGCCTCTGCTCATCAAACATCTCAATACTTATACAACGGCATTAACATGCCGTTGGTCCCCCTGTTGCTGATTCAACTGCCTCCACTCATCTGCGAATGCTTTCCAATAGATGTTGGAACAATGATACAAGATCAGCTTTTATTCAGCCACAAGAGCATTGGTGAGGTCTGGCACTGATGTTGGGAGATTACGCTTGGCTTACAGGTGACATAAGCATTAATTGTAAAGTTTATTGATGGGGTTTGTACACGCCACTTCTGTACTATGATGATTTCCATGATTTTCGAATGAGAGGTTCATGAAGCACAAATCCATATACTGAGCAGGTGTCATAACAATAGGGATAATGATGATGATATCATGTTAATACACTGATGTGCAGTACGTAAATCCATTTTACACTAAACACAATGTCCTACTTCATTACCTGTTTGATGTTCTCCATCTTCATGGTTCGGTCCAGCTGGTCTGTGTGTGTCTGGTCTCCCCTGACCTCTGCCAGGTGGTGTCTCTGCAGTGCTGGGACCGTGTAGTGCTGTCTGACGTGAGCCTCACAGTAGGAGGCACTACAGGTCAGGCAGGACTTGACGGCTCTGTGCTTGGGCCCAGCGCAGATATCACAGGGTACATCCCCAACCCCTACGTAGGTCTGGGCAGGGAGGGCAGGGCTGTAACCTGCCTGCTGGAGAGCCTGGAGCACCCTGGTCAAGGCTGTGTTAACGGAGAGCTCAGGCAGGGTGCTGAATCTCTTACTGCACTCAGGGCACACATAGTAGCCCTCTAGGCTGGGCTGGGCCCAGTAGGTACTGATGCACTGTCTGCAGTAACTGTGTCCACAAGGGATGGAGACCGGCTCCCTCAGAGCCTCAGAACACACAGAACATCGGAACTGGTCCTCAGTCAGCAGACTGGCACTGAACACACACAGGAAGAGAGAGGGGTGTAACGGTAATGGTGTGTAGACTTGTTGAATGAAAAGTCACTCCTCATTGGGTAGAAAGAGTGTTACTCAAATATCTGCAACTAATTAAGAACTTCTAAGGATTTCTTGAGAATAAAGTCTTACTGGTCCACACATGACATGGAATCACATCTTGATTATTAATAAAAAACTAGGATCATCTTTCTCAATATTCTCACCTCATATCATTATGCTATGAACACTGATAATTCAGTTCAAAAGAAACATGTTACAATACCCATAATGACTAATATGGAATCAACAGTGGCACCAAAAGAAACATGTTCTGTACTCCTAAATGTTCAAATAGTGTCATGGTTACATCAAGACCCCCAAAACACACACGCAAGCACATCTCACAATTTCCCCCAAAATGTTACCCTCTGTAGTTCATATTATCTTTATCAATCTTCTCACCTCAGATCATCGTGAAGTCTCTTTCTGAAAAGTATGGGTTGCTCCATAGACCTGTCACTCTTCATAGACAGACAGCTGGGAGCAGGAGATGCCTCTCTTTCCAGTTTGAGTCTAAAAATAAATAAAGACATTTTACTTTGGGTTTACACCGTAATTTAATGCAAGTAAATCTTTTGTTTTAAATATTTACTTGAACTCCACAGTGCAATGAACATCAATCATTTTCACATAATGATCAGTTCTAGTAAACATGTTATATTTGCCAATTTCCAGAAATACATTTCAAGCTTATTAAAATGTTTGGGGGCATATTTTCAGTTTGCAGATGGTACTGTTTTAATCGCAATTCCAGCTAAGATATATTGCCAGTAAAAACATTGTTAGAATCAGCTTGTTTCAAAGGGGGTTCTTTATCAATGAAATGCAATATGAGTAAATGATTACAAATATCACAAGAAGGAAAAAACTTGAGGGGAAGTTAAGACACAATATAGGTTAGGACTATTTTTACACAGGCTTGCCCAATTTCTTTGTTTTGATGCAACTATTTGAACTATGTGATGCTGCCACAAAGCCTATCACCCTTCCCTCTTGCACTAAGGGAAATGAGAAGAAAACCCTGTTTCATTCTACACTTCACTCATGGCCGGCCCAAGGCATAAGCGAACTAAGCAGGCTCTTGTATCAAAGCGGTTTGATACAAGAGCCTGCTTAGGGCCCCCGTGGCCACCAGAGGGCCCCGCCTCGATTAAACGCCGCACCAAAAATGAACATTGTGTGCTAAACGCCGCCCCAGAAATACGGTAGGAGCAGCATGTTCTGAGTTACCTTGTAACAGCATATCATTTTGATGAACATTCTCGTGTTGTACTTGGGGTCCACTGCTAGCTATGCGTTTCAAATATCACATCAACATATCGTATTTAGCAAATTACTCTAGCTAGCTAGAGACAAGCTGTTAGCCGGGATTAGAAGGGAAGTTGACAAAAAACCTGCCAGAAAACGAATAGCAGTCTAGCCTATTGCTAACGCCTGTCTAGATATCTATTGAAAGAACTGGAGAGGCAGGTGCTCTTGCGTTAGCAAGCTAAACTAGTTTACAGGTTACAGTAGGTAGTCTAGGTGTTTTCGCTATCTAGCTGTTCTTGCATTCCTTGCAATTCAGCGTTAACAAAAAGCAGAGCTAGCTAGTCTAATTTAACTAACGTTGACATTTGCTTGTTGCTTAATCGGTGATTTAGAAGACCGTACTGTTCAAACTATCTAGCTAGCGCAGATAGCCTAGAATACCGTATTTCTTAGACTAAACTTTACCCTCAAATAAACGCCGCCCTCAAATAAACGGCGCACCAAAAATGAACAATGTTTAATAAATCGAAGTTTAATCGAATAAACACGGTAATTAAGAAAAAATGTATATAATTTGCGACGCCGAGGGGCCCCCAAATCAATTCTGCTTCAGGCCCCATAAAGGCTTGGGCCGGCCCTGACTTCACTCTTACTATTTTGAAGTGTAAATGAGCAGCAACAAATGTATGCTTTTTAATTTATGCAATCTTCATAAATAAGTATGCATACTTATTTAAAATATACAGAAATATTTGTTGTAAAATAAAAAATAAAAACACCCATCTGCTACGGACGCAAGCACACCTCACAATTTCCCCCAAAATGTTACCCTCTGTAGTTCATATTATCTTTATCAATATTCTCACCTCAGATCATCGTGAAGTCTCTTTCTGAAAAGTATGGGTTGCTCCATAGACCTGTCACTCTTCATAGACAGACAGCTGGGAGCAGGAGATGCCTCTCTTTCCAGTTTGGGGAAACTTTATTAAAAATAAATAAAGACATATGTTACTTTGGGTTTACACCATAATTTAAAGCAAGTAAATCTTTTGTTTTAAATATTTACTTGAACTCCACAGTGCAATGAACATCAATCATTTTCACATAATGATCAGTTCTAGTAAACATGTTATATTTGCCAATTTCCAGAAATACATTTCAAGCTTATTTAAATTTTTGGGGGCATATTTTCAGTTTGCAGATGGTACTGTTTTAATCGCAATTCCAGCTAAGATATTGCCAGTGAAAACATTGTTAGAATCAGCTTGTTTCAAAGGGGGTTCTTTATCAATGAAATGCAATATGAGTAAATGATTAAAAATATCACAAGAAGGAAAAAACTTGAGGGGAAGTTAAGACATAATATAGGTTAGGACTATTTTTACACAGGCTTGCCCAATTTCTTTGTTTTGAAGCAACTATTTGAACTATGTGATGCTGCCACAAAGCCTATCACCCTTCCCTCTTGCACTAAGGGAAATGAGAAGAGAACCCTGTTTAATTCTACACTTCACTCTTTCTATTTTGAAGTGTAAATGAGCAGCAACAAATGTATGCTTTTTAATCTATGCAATCTTCATAAATAAGTATGCATACTTATTTAAAACATAAATAAATATTTGTTGTAAAATAAAAAATAAAAACACCCATCTGCAACGGACGCAAGCACACCTCACAATTTCCCCCAAAATGTTACCCTCTGTAGTTCATATTATCTTTATCAATATTCTCACCTCAGATCATCGTGAAGTCCCTTTCTGAAAAGTATGGGTTGCTCCATAGACCTGTCACTCTTCATAGACAGACAGCTGGGAGCAGGAGATGCCTCTCTTTCCAGTTTGGGGAAACTTTATTAAAAGTAAATAAAGACATATGTTACTTTGGGTTTACACAGTAATATAAGGCAAGTAAATCCTTTGTTTTAAATATTTACTTGAACTCCACAGTGCAATGAACAGCAATCATTTTCTATCAATCCTATTGAATGCATTGAAACCAGTCGAGTTGTTTTACTGACTTGCTCAAATCAAGGAACATTATTCGTTAACAGTTCTCATGGGAACATTGTTATATGTATTAGAGCCCGACCGATAAAGGATTTTTAAGGCCGATACCGATACGAATATTTGGTGATCAGATATATCGGCCGATATATATATTTTTCTATTCAGAAAATGTTTGTTCACTTTTGTCCTTTTTTTAAATCAGTTATCGTCCATTATAAATGCCGATACCGATAGTTTCGAAAATGCCTAATATCAGCCGATGATAAATCGGTCGGGCTCTAATATGTATTGGTTGGTATGGGTGTAGTTAGTAAGATAACACTTTATTAATCACCAGGCAAGGATATCTGGGTGTTGCAGTAGCAGAAAGAAAAACAGAGATAACTATAGTGCATACAATTTCTGGGGAAATTGTGAGGGTGTGCTCGCTTGCGTCGGTTGCACTTGCAGGTGGGTCCGTCCCCTTAAGTTTTTCCCTTCTAGTGATATTTTCAACCATTTAGCCTACTCATATTGCATAATTCAGTAAGAACCCCCTTTCAAACAAGCAAACCCCCTTTGAAACAAGCTACTGTAAAAACTTTGTCACTGGCAATATTTCAGATGGAATCGCGATTCAAACAGTACCCACAAAACATAGTTAAATAAGTTTGACATTAATTTAAGGGGAAATGGCTAATTCAAAAGAAGTTTGGTAGAGGCAAGCTGGCTGCTGATTGTTTGAAAGCGCCGGAAATGAGGACAGTACTACACACTGCCAGTGGGCGACCGAGTCTGACTCTGAGGCTAACGTCAAAACAAGATGCGGTCTCACTCAAATTCCAAGTTTCACACAAATCACAAAAATATGCTGACCCGCTGGCTGTCTTCACAATAGTCATAACATTGCCCTCCTTCTGTTTTTTGGTTTCGAATTGACCGAACTATCAAATAACGAAAATACTAATATGACGCTTTCTAGCATGGCTGCCTCCTAGGACTAGGCGGTCTCACGGGCGACCTGCACTCGCTCAAATGACAAAGACTTTCACGACCTAAATAAAAAATCTAAGATTTCAGTTCCACTCAAAATCGCTTTCTCAACAAAGCCAAATGCTTGGTATTTTTGGAGGGTGGTATTTTACACTCATAATCTAAACTCCAACTATGACATTTTCTAGCATGGCTGCCGCCTAAGACTAGGTCTCACGGGCGACCCACACTCGCTCAAATGACAAAGACTTTCACGACCTAAATCTAAAATCCGAGATTTCAGTTCCACTCGAAATTGCTTTCTCAACAAAGCCAAATGGTTGGGATTTTTTTAACTGAGTACCCGTCGGCGACAAAAGAAACTTTATGCCACAGAAACGTTGTATGGTCCTAAACTTTGCAATGGAACGTAAATTCTAATACAAGCAACTCAATGGAGACCAAGACAAACCTTTTGACATCGATTTTTTCTATGTAGTCCAAATATTGACCGGGGCTTAGGGGGGCAAAAATAATAATAATAAGATATATGTGAGATAACAAAGGTTGTGCTAGCCGAAGGCGTGGCACACCCAATAAAGTAATGAATTATAGTAATACATGAAATAAATAAACAACACCAGACAAATAATATCATATAATATAAACAATATGAACACAAATATTTTAACAATATGATGTATCAGACAAGCACACTCATCAGATTGATTCATATCTTAATCATTCATTTAATCTTTCTCAATCTTCTCACCTAGATGAGGGATAGGGCTGTTTCTGAAAAGTATGGGTTGCTCCATAGACTTGTCACTCTTCATAGACAGACAGCTGGGAGCAGGAGATGCCATTCTCATAGGTTTGACTCTAAACAATAGAGAACAAATAAATGATATATAATTTAACATTATGTTACACTGTAATAAAAGACAAATCACTTATTTGTAACATACTTAAAAGTATGTATTTGAACATGGAAACATGCAGAGTTAAGTCACTAAAACTCAGGATGATTCATATGGACTCTACAGTGGCACCAAAATAAACATGTACTCCTAAATGTTAAAATACTGTAAATTAAATGTATAACTGACTTACCACAATCAACGAAAATTAATCTTTATCAATTCACATGGGGACATATTCATCTGTCGGGAAAAAAACGTTTTTGAGGGGTAGACTATAGATCTCCATAGACCGGCATTCATTCTGCACTCGACTGTGAGCGCCCTCATATTATAGTTCATCTTTACCACAGTCTCTAACATGGAGCACAGGGGGAACAGGAGTTCAATCATCCGGGGGAACGATTGTATTTATGCTCACATTGTAAAAAGTTTCAATTGAAAATAAAAGACAATAGGCCTACCATTGTCAAATTACTCCAACACTATTAATCACCGGGCGGGGAGTTTTGGGTGTTGCAGAGATAATAAAACAATGAATAAAAGTACTGAATACAAATGTATAAAATACATCGAAAAGCTGTTGGATCCGTTCAAATGAAAGACGCTGACATCGAGATCCAAGTTACTATCAAGGTTCTAAATGAACACCCGCCAACCCGTCAAATGCGGGTTAAAATTCATTTTGGCGGGTGTTAATAAAACTCAGGAGCCAGTTTGGCCGGTGATAGGCCTACATGAGGCATTACATGAATGATACATCCCCTGGCAGTATTCCCTAAATTTCCTATGAACACTGTGCCGTAACGCTACGTGTTACTACCACCACCACAGCTCAATGCAAATAGAACTCGTGTATGTTTGATGCCAACAGAGTGCAAATACTGTATAAATATGGTCACCACTCCCTTTCGGCTATCCCCAAGGTCAGCAAAAGCAGAGTATTATTTAGCTTTAAAACACACAAATCAATCAAGCGGACGTATTATAGCCTATGTTTCGCAAGGAATTACATTGTTAGGCCTATAGGCTTCCTATCATATTGAGCCTATTCATGTGAGGTTGCCATTTTGCGCCTTTGTGAGTTAGCCTATACTTCAGCACTTCAGTCATCCGTGGTTCGGTATTTGTCAAGGATACGTTACTGTTTGTCCTACTCACTGCTTAATTTGTCGTGTAGAATTCTTGAAATACAGCAACTTGGATTGATTCCTGGTAGAAATCGCGTAATCGCAAGAACTCTGCTACCAGTAGCGGCTGGTGATTTATTTTTTTGGGGGGGGGCGCAGTTGGGCGGCGCGGGGTCGTTACACATAACTTTTTTTTAACATTAAATGTATTAGCTATGTTGGATGCTGTCGTCCTCTCCTACTATTTCTTCAATGCCTAACGAATCTATTGACCCCTTGACCCTGTATGTATGCTTGAGCAGCACTGGTTGAAGCCTGAAAATATTGTAAACAATGTTTGCATATATGCAGGTAGCAACGCTAGTGCTAAATAACTATTTTGCTTGTCGGCTAGTAGGGCTCGTGAGACAGCTCACCAAAAGAACGATGGGGAAGCCACTTGTCTAGCAGATTAAGACATGTTAGTAGGTACCTAGCGAAAAGTAGCCTCAACTTTCCTAGACTTAACTACGATACTAATGCTGAAGGGTCGTGAGACAGCTCACCAAAAGAACGATGGGGAAGCCACTTGTCTAGCAGATTAAGACATGTTCGTAGGTACCTAGCGAAAAGTAGCCTCAACTTTCCTAGACTTAACTACGATACTAATGCTGAAGGGTCGCTGATATCGCATAGCGTCGTTGCTAACGTGTGATGTTGTGACTGTGTGTGTAACACTGAATTACTCACTGAACAACCAGCTAACCAGCTCCGGTTACTTAGCATACAGGTTTGATGAGAAGCTACGGGTGTACGTCCCGTAGGCCTACAGCCCATCCTCCTTTGCTAGCTATGTTGCTCTCGTAGATACGTGATAATTATATGGGATGTCAGGGAATGATAAAGGTCTCTGATTCGACGAATAAGATGTCAATATAAGTAAGAAACGATGTCATTGGCCAGGGGCACACGAGTGTGCGCCCCGGCATCGCCCCTTTTTTCCGCCAATGAGAAGCCGTTTTTCCTAAATGTATGAAAAAAGTATGAGCGTTAGGTGCGTTCGACATGACCTCGCTTCATGCAGCGCTGCAGTCCGCTGCAGGCGGCTGACTTGAAACAGTGAATTCTGGTTAGACTTTTTGTCCGACTTGAGACGGCGCCGAGGCTCGGTCACTGTGACGTAGCCATCAAAGTACCGTGAGATCGATTCGAGAACTGCCGGCTGTGTAGACGAGCGCATTTTCTCAAGAGCAACTGCACGGCTTCAAATGACGACACAGCTATTTCATGATTGGCCAGACTCACACACGACAACTTTGACGCTTGTTTTGTAATTATTCTGACACCTTCAGTTTCGCCAATGCTCAAATCCGGACCAAACAATTTGATTGACTAAAACATTTGTTGAAGAAAGGGTTTTGGGCCACCTCTTCTACTAACGGAAAGACTAAGTTTAATTATAAATAAAGTAACGTAAGCAAACAGCGCTTGATCGGCCATGACTGACATCAACGCAGCAAACCACGAGAAGCTGGAATGTCCAACTTCACAGAGCCGTTTTCAACTCCTCCCCGACTGCAAGCGGCTACTCTCGCCGGTCGTTTCATTCAGCCGCAGTCCATGTCGAACGCACCTATTGACTTCCATTTGGCCGGCGCCCCTCCAGGGGGGAGTGGCTTATCTCAGTGATAAAGAATGGCGATATATTATATTTGGTCACATTTAAGTGGTTGTTGACAGGGACTTACGGTCTCCCACACACATTTAACGCGTTAACACAGTACATTTCTTATTTAAATAGTTTGGTATATCATATTTTTGCACGTTTTTTTATTACTATTTTTACGAAAAATTCTAGGAGGGGCGGCGCCCTAGCGCCCTCTATGGACGCACCGCCACTGTCTGCTACATTAGGCTGAAATAACTTTCACTTTCACTTGGTGAGGCCAAGGGCGTAGGTTTGCATAGGTTCGATAGGGACTAGTCACGACTAGGCTACTATGTTCGTCGCCCAGAAAGGTGAAAAATACATTTCCAAGTTAACCAATGCGCCCTCGAGCCTGCGAGACAAGATTATGTCATTTAACCCCCCTGTTGTGTTCCGATCAAAAGTTACCGATTTAGCCTACTAGGTCATTCAAAAAATGGGTAAGACTATTTAAAAATAATAATAATTGTGTTCAGGCACACACCCATACAACTGATGTTGTCTGATGAGGAAAAGGGCCCTGCTGAGGTTTTGTGACATTCCTGTCCAAGAATGGGAGTTTGTGGTTTATTCTTTATCACCACTTGAGTGGAGAAGTCGACTGTTGACTGAAAATGTCATCAGGATGTGGAAGGCCAATTGTGCCAAAACGTCTGAATTCTCGTCCTTATAGACGTCAAAAATTAACGTGTACAGACGTCCTTTATTGACGTCTGTACACGGCCGTTTTTGACATTTAAAATCACGTTTCAACGTTTAAAATTGGGTGCTACCACTTCATTCGTTTCTGAGGGGAAACCAGATAACGATCATTGCAAGAGAGAAAACCTGTCCACACTCAACCGATCTTGATTGAATTAAGGTTAATAAATAGGCTGATATAAATTGGCAATGTCATTATCAACAACTGTAGGCTATTTTGTAAGCTACTGAAAAAAAGATGTTTGTATACTATATGATTCATATTTCGAATAAGGTATACATTTAAGTTCGCTAAAGTGCCCACTAGATGGCAGTGTGAGAGCACAAATAGTAAGGGCAAAGCCTCTGGTCAATGTAATGGGTATACCCAAGGATACATTGTGGTGCAACAGCAAGCAAAATAACATTACAACAAAACAGGTTAGGAATACACAGGGGGGGTATTCCAGGTAGCCGGTTTTGTGAAAACTCTGAGTTGTTTAACCCTGAAAACAGGCAAACTCCGAGGTTTCCGTTCCAGAAAGAGAGGTAACGAAACCTTTTGGTAAGTATGAGACAAGGCCCGCTACCACAACAGCTTTTACCCTGCTGCTGTGAGACTGGTAGCACAAGACATTAAGATGGGAGGGAAGTACTTCACCCCACACCTCAGTCTAAATGGACAAGTAGTAATGTGAGCATTTTGAGTGCAATAACCTTGTGTGTCTCTCATCTTATTGTACAGTGCTCCCCTTTGTTATTTATTTGTTATTTATTTTTATTCTATTGTATTATATCTTGTTTTTAGGCGATTCTTCTTATTTTAATTTTTTGAATTTTCCTGTTATAATGCTATTTATACATTGTTTTTATTGAAGCTGACTCAGGGAGATTCGCACAAGAATCCCAATGCACTTGTACTTGTACCTATGCAAATGGCAATAAATATATATTCTATTCTATATTCTATATTCTAAGTTGCCATGGTAACTTACGCTGTGAAACTAACCTGGTCGCTAGCAGGTTAGTTCCATGCCAAACTCTGAGTTTTACCTATCCCCTCCCAATTTCTGAGTTTATTAGCGTTGGAAGACATGGGATATCGTTTCCTGGGTCAGCCGAGCGATCTCGAACAAAATTAAATTCGCTTAGTTATACGCCAGGAGACGATTTTAAGACTGCGATTTGATGTGCTTTAATTCCCTGATGAATGCCTAAGTTAACGTTACCGTTTCCCGTCACAATCTGTAATTTATTTGAGCAAGATTCTCAGCCCTTGGGTCTTCATCGCTAGTGTTATACGCCGTGGACGTGCACACAGAATTGACCAAAAGCTTTTTGGCACTGAAATAAAGACAAATCATTGAAATTGTAGGATTTGGTCTTCTTCGTTGCCTACAAATAAAATTTAACGATGAGTAGGCCTAGCCTTGGTTTGAAGGAAGATGGGAAACTGAACAGTGTATTAACATTAACCAAATAATGCCAATAGCCTACCAATTGCAGTTATTTGACTCTTTGGGTTAAATCAAAGCAAGAATGGTCAAATTAAGGTGAAATAATATAATCATATAATCATGTAATCATATTGCAAATGAATGAAATCAATGAAGGTTAACTAGGCCTACTGGCCTACATGGTTAACTGGCCTACATGACTATTGTAAACCAGAGATACAAAGCCAGAGCTGAGGAGAAGGTCTCAGGAGATCAATCATCCACAGAAAAATACTTCACAATTCCTTTTAATACCCAAGAACAACTACAATCACACCACAATCTTGACCCTTTCTTATCAACATGACAATGCTACAGTAAGTTACACAATGAGATGTGAGAGCCATCAAGTTGAGACTCCATCCAGTAACTCCATAGTTTACCATATGAGAGGTGGGGGCAGGTTGATACCTTAAAAGGTCAGACTTTATTCTTCTGCCCTAAGTACACCATATCTTGGTCAAAATAGAAATTCAGCAAATTCAACAATTAATATAGGTTATTGTTCCTACAAATAACATCACCTGTGACCATGCATCCTCCCGTAACTGGAGTTCCAGTAAATCTTTTTCGAGATGAGTCTTTATTTGTCTACCCTAAGTAGGCCTACACCATCTTTTGGTCAGTTTTTGGCACTTTCTTCATGAGGTACAGTTTGTACAACTCATTTATTTGTAACTATATACGAATACATGAGATTACATTAGCTACATTTCACAGTTCCACATGCAAAATAGCTACACCTGCCATTAAATGAACATCTCACTGTAGCATCCATTCTCTGTTCAACAGGATTAGAATGTGCACATCGTTTTTATACGATGTAAATAATAGTAGGCTACATGGGGAGAGAACTACCAGCTACCACATAATTCTCTGCATCCATTTCTGCGGCAGCAGTCAATGTCTTTTCGTCATCATCATCTTTTGATGGAAAGCATTATGTTGGGGGAAATAGGCACCAATTCATATTTAATTAGTATCATGTCGAATATTATTAAAACCAAGGTGACATCGAGGCTACAATCACAAGCGTATAGCCTAAGCAAACTATGCATTACCTGTTCGTAGTATGTTTTTATATTTAATAAAACATTGAACATGCTATTTTATTAAGGCCACCGCTTTTTCTCCTGTAGCCTAATATTAACAGACAGTGGGGTTAAATGTTCAATGTATGGACTGGCTATTACATTCAAATGTATGCTCGGCAGCAATTGTCTCCCACGCCACTTGCATACACTGCTACAGCCGTGTTGCTTTTTTCCGGAATATGTACTCGACCATTAACACAAAATAAAACTTGAATCTGAAGTTTGGTGAAGTAGGACAACGTTTTTTGTCGCCGGGTGCCATGGTGGATCCTAGTATCGGAGCTCCATTGATGTTGGCTTTCAATAGTTCTCATGCCCGCGCTTAACTCTGAGTTGACGTACTCCGAGTTGAGTTAACTAATTCATATCAGCCTATCTGGAACCAAATTCTCAGAGTTTCCCATGTTAGAGTAACTCAACTCAGAGTTCAGGGTTAATCTCAGAGTTTGTTAAACCCGCTACCTGGAATACCCCCAGGGTTGTTTATTTTGTTTATTTAGAAGGATCCCCATTAGCTCTGCCCTAAGACAGAGCTACTTTTAGTGGGGTCCACATATAAGACTTAAATACTAACAACAAACATTTGAAACATACATTACAATACCAATATCTAACATTTAAAACATACATTACAAGTATCAAAAGTTAAAATACATGAAAATAATGATCATACAATTTTACATTACAAATATTAAAAACATATTTGAGTTGAACACGTTGTTTATGAAATGTCTAAAGTTGGCCAATTTAGATTATGTAGGCCTAGATTAATATTCGAACCCAAGGGTGTTAGTATATTATGTAGTGTACATAATGCACTGTAGGCTACATTTAAACATCAGTTCTCTGCTTTTTTCTAAACTGTCGGAGGCCGAACACCATTAAAAAAAAGGCTAGGCCTACAGCAAAATATACGCTATTGACTTGACTAGGAATTAATTAGCCTACGCACTATAGAGGCTTAATCATTATTGTTATTATTATAACAATGTATATTAAAGGGCAGTGAATGAAATCCCTAATCCCGAAATCCCAAATCTTGGCTAGTGCTCTACAGTTTAGGCTACATAAATAATCCTCCCATAACTTCCATCTTAATATTATAACCTAAAGTAAATAGACAACCACTGAAAACGAAGACAATGGCCAAATATATTTTAGAAAACAATTGCCTTTAATCATTAAAACTTTCTGCAGTGCCGCAAGACTCTCCGGGTCGCGGGTCACAGGTCATTTGCTTCCGCTCAGACCATATATAAGTCTATGGCTCCGACATTATGCTTTCTTCTGTCTCTCACACAGGTAACTGCCAGATTCGGCAACAGTTTTTAAAATGGACCGACGGCAAACGCTACAAGCTTTGGCAAACCGATTTACAAACATTGTTAGTCGTTCTAACTCTGGACAAACTGAAGAAGCCAATTACAACCCTGCAAGTTCTGCGACAGTGGTAGACAGGTTAGTGCAATATTTACTTCAATAGAACCACGATTGGGTAAATTCCCGCCACAAAGTGTAATGTTACATCTCGATAGTCGGCATAGCCTGTAGGCCTATATCTAAAACGAACTTTATATGTACCCCATCCTCATTGTATCCCACTTTTGTTGTAATCACTAGCCAACCTGTTTGAATGTTGGACATTTACAGCCTTTGGAATAAGAAATCTAATATGCCTGGGACATGGGTCATTTTAGCGTTCATTGAAAGCCTAAGGCTTTGAAGGTCAGTCGTGGTATTGTGGGTCGTAGTAGTGTATGTGTTTTAGATGTACCTCTTCCAACACACCTGACCCCTCTTCCACAAAGCAAGTTTTGTGGAACAGGTCCCTTAGTTTAAATCAATGGGTCGTTATCAAGCTAAGCACAAGCCAAATTACACATTCCATTGTATCTGGTGTTGTGGAAGAGGCACTCCGGAGAGTCCGATAAATGATATATTTGCGGCTTAATTAATTGATTGAATTGAAAAAATTATTAAAGTCTTGTTTTGTGCTATACACAGTCCTGTACGTATATATTTGCAACCATTTTCCTAATAGAAACGTTTCTAAAAATCGCTAGTTTGCTACGATAATGTTACATTGTTAATTTGCACAACAGTCCCACATTTCTCTTACTAGCATGTCTACAGTTGTAAGTAAACTCCATTAGCAGCGAATTTCGTTTGAAATCAGTGCATAATACTACTTGCTTTGGAGATATCGATACGTGCTAGATGATGTACACGTAACCAAGTGTCGTCCCAATTCCTAGGGCTATGTAGCTCTTACCCCTCGGTTTCGAGGGCCAAGGGTAAACCATGGTGAAGGGGTAAGGGGATGTATTGGGATTGGCCCTAAGTGCTTTCATTTTTCTTAGACACCATGCCATTATTTTGGACATGTATAGTACATATAATGAAAATCACAAATAAATTAAATACATATAATGAAAATCACATTCTTACTATATTAATAGATTATTTAACATTTTTAAATACAGTAAACAGACCTTACATTTGTGTTAGTGACGTTACTCCTGCCCTTTATTCCTCTCCATACAGATTCATAGACATTGCTGCCATACTGCTGACTCTCAGGACAAGGGTTAACGATCTTGCTCTCAGCGCGAATCAGATCAACGTACTTCGTAATGAAGAGTTTGATGGTGCATTGAGAGCCTTCAGACGGCCCGCATTTGACCCAGAGTCAAAACTTGATGTAGTTTTTATTGATGAGAACCGTCAAGGGGAAGGGGCCATAGATGCAGGTGGGCCTACCAGGGAGTTCTGCAGGCTTCTGATGAGGCAGCTCTAAGAGCATCCAATATTTGATGGGCCTCTAGAATCACGCACCCTGGCCCTTGACATTGTTGGTATGTATTCATATATGCCACCTACGTCACTTCCAGAACAGAACGCTGCCATATTTACTACCATCAGAGCCTGTTTAAGGAGAGCCTTGCCACTCCTCATTAAGCCCCATTGTACCGAATTTTGTTGCAGTTCCACCAGAGTTCCACTGGGAGTGATCGTGGTCGAGTGCAGAATAAATGGGAGTCTATGGAGCTAAACGGCTAAATTAGTCTCTTTCACCTGATTGTCGTTGAGAAATCTCAGATTTTATTGTAGTTTTTGCATGTTCAACATGGATTATAGGTCGAAAATTGGATGAACGAGTACTTATGTCCTTTCGATTTCTTACAGGACGAGTCGTTGTTGCCCATAACACGCTAGCATGCTGCTAATGAATGCTGATTGGTTAGTGATGGACTGACTACGACCAGAGATCCCGCTTGATGGCATCCGAAGTGGAATCATAAGTTCGACATGGACTGCGGCTGCATGAAACGACTGGCGAGAGTAGCCGCTTGCAGTCGGGGAGGAGTTGAAAACGGCTCTGTGAAGTTGGACATTGCAGCTTCTCTTGGTTTGCGGCGTTGATGTCAGTCATGGCCGATCAAGCGCTGTTTGCTTACGTTACTTTATTTATAATTAAACTTAGTCTTTCCGTTAGTAGAAGAGGTGGCCCAAAACCCTTTCTTCAATAAATGTTTTATTCAATCAAATAGTTTGGTCCGGATTTGAGCATTGGCGAAACTGAAGGTGTCAGAATAATTACAAAACAAGCGTCAAAGTTGTCGTGTGTGAGTCTGGCCAATCATGAAATAGCTGTGTCGTCATTTGAAGCCGTGCAGTTGCTCTTGAGAAAATGCGCTCGGCTACACAGCCGGCAGTTCTCGAATCGATCTTACGGTACTTTGATGGCTACGTCACAGTGACCTAGCCTCGGCGCCGTCTCAAGTCGGACAAAAAGTCTAACCAGAATTCACTGTTTCAAGTCAGCCGGCTGCAGCGCTGCATGAAGCGAGGTCATGTCGAACGCACTTATAATGTCAGAGCATTAGCAACATTAGAAACAACATTAGCAAGCCAAAACTCTTTCTAGCATGTGTATTGAAAGGGGGAGCCTAACCTGTCAGCTGTTGTCGATGCCTCGAGAGAGAAAAGGAAGTGACCGGAGCTTGCCGTAATACGGTATCTCTGGTCGTACAATGTGTATGACGTCTCTGACATTGTAAAAGTCTTTTTAGAACAAAAAAACGACTTTAAAAAAATCTAACAGCAGTTAGTATTTTTTTGCCTCCCCTTTCGAATTCCAAATTCAAGTTACTAGAAAAAAAATTATATCATGAGAAAAGTGGATTTTGAGGGGTATAGCTCCATAGACCTCCATTCATTCTGCACTCGACCGTTAGCGCCATCATATGGAACTAGTGTGGAACTCCAACCAGTTCAGAACCCGGAAGTTCCCGAGAGTGGGAGTTCTCTTTGATTATAAATTCTCTGCTACCATGTTTACCAATCTCGCTCAATATGGCCGCCCAAACTGCCGATTTCAATGAGAAAAAGAGACAGAGATGTCGTTGTATATGTTATAGATATGTTTTAGGCTCCGAAAAAAGATTCAAGATGGCGCCGACGATGGTTGCCTCGGTGGTTAGGTGTGCTGTGTTTTGTCTTGTTTTGTCTGTTAATTCAGTGTTTTGCCAAAATATCCGTGGTTCTCTAACAAGAGAAACATTGCTAAACATTAAGACTACAACTCCTGCGGATTTATTTCCCACTTTTCTGCTTCCAGCGGCAGAATTAGTGGGAATTATAGTCAAGGCCACCCTCGGCTTTGTGCTAGCAGCGGAGCATCGTAGGAGAGGTAAGCGTGCCGGAGCCCTGGTGCGACTCCGCAGGCGCGGAACACGCACAGCGTTACCGGGGATATTTCTCTCCAACGTGCGTTCGCTGAGCAACAAACTGGACGAACTTCAGCTACTGGGGTGGAAAAACAGAGACTTTCATTTATCTTCCGTTTTGTGCTTCACGGAGACATGGCTGAGTGAACTGATCCCGGACTCTGCGCTACAGCTAGCAGGTTTCAAACTGCTGAGAGCGGATCGTGACTCCCTGCTCTCTGGCAAAACGAAAGGCGGTGGTATCTGTTTTTTTATTAACAGTGGCTGGTGTGAAGATGTGACAGTGATCCTGCAGCACTGTTCTCCTGATCTGGAATCATTTTTTATAAACTGTAAACCTTTTTATTCGCCACGTGAGTTTGCTTCATTCATACTGGTCGGCGTTTACATGCCGCCTCAGGCTAGCGCCAATGAGGCTCAACGTGTGCTTGCTAGCCAGATATTGTGTGTGGAGCATGAAAATCCGGATTCCTTGGTTATTGTGCTAGGCGACTTTAACAAAGGCAAGAACTCCCCAAGTACAGACAATTCATCAAATGTCCTACCAGAGAAGGGAACACTTTGGATCACTACTACTCTACAATCAGTAAAGCATACCATGCGGTCCCCCGTGCAGCACTGGGTCACTCAGACCACGTCATGGTCCACCTGATTCCTGCATACAGGCAGAAGCTAAAGCGCTGTAAGCCTGTTGTGAGGACATCGAAACAGTGGACCAGTGAGGCTATGGAGGATCTGCGGGCGTGCTTGGACTGCACTGACTGGGATATGTTCATGACTGCCTCCAATAGTTTGGATGAGCTCACAGAGGCTGTGACGTCATACATCAGCTTCTGTGAGGACTCCTGTATACCAACACGTACCAGGGTGAGCTACAACAACGACAAACCCTGGTTCACAGCCAAACTCAGAAGACTGAGGCTGGACAAAGAGGACGCTTTTAGGAGTGGGGACAAGGACAGATTCAAGGAGTCGAAGAACAGGTTTAGCAAGGCTGTGAGGGAGGCTAAACGACTACTCAGAGAGGCTGAAGCGTCAGTTCTCTGCTAACGACTCTGCTTCTGTCTGGAGAGGGCTCAGGCAGATCACCAACTACAAGCCCAGAGCCCCCCACTCCACTAACGACTCACGCCTGGCCAACGACCTGAACGAGTTCTACTGTCGCTTTGAAAGACAATTGGAATCCCCTGAACTATCCCTTCCCTCCCCCCCCCTTCCCACCAACTCTGTGACGTCACTCTCCATTCAGGAAGGTGAAGTAAACAGACTTTTCAAGAGGCAGAACCCACGCAAAGCAGCTGGGCCGGACGCTGTCTCCCCTGCCACCCTTAAGAACTGTGCTGACCAGCTGTCTCCGGTGTTCACCTACATCTTTAACACCTCCCTGGAGACATGCCATGTGCCAGCCGGTCTCAAGGCCTCCACTATCATCCCTGTGCCCAAAAAGCCCAGGCCAACTGGACATAATGACTACAGACCCGTCGCCCTGACCTCTGTGGTAATGAAAGTCTTTTGAGCGCCTAGTGCTGGCACACCTCAAATCAATCACAGACCCCCTTCTGGACCCCATGCAGTTTGCCTACAGAGCCAACAGGTCTGTGGACGATGCAGTTAACATGGCCCTCCACTTCACCCTACAGCACCTGGACTCCCCAGCATCCTACGCCAGGATCCTGTTTGTGGACTTCAGCTCTGCCTTTAACACCATCATCCCCGCCCTGCTTCAGGACAAGCTCTCCCAGCTGAACGTGCCTGATTCCACCTGCTGGTGGATCACAGACTTCCTGTCTGACAGGAAGCAGTGCGTTAAGCTGGGAACACAAGTCTCTGACTCCCGGTCCATCAGCACCGGATCTCCTCAGGGCTGCGTCCTTTCTCCTCTGCTCTTCTCCCTGTACACGAACAGTTGCACCTCCAGTCATCCATCCGTCAAACTCCTGAAGTTTGCGGACGACACCACCCTTATTGGGCTCATCTCTGGTGGAGACGAGTCTGATTATAGGTGGGAAGCGGCCAACCTGGTGACCTGGTGCAGCCAGAACAACCTAGAGCTCAATGCTCTTAAGACAGTGGAGATGGTTGTGGACTTCAGGAAGAATACAGCCCCACTCACCCCCATCACCCTGGGTGACTCCCCAGTCAACACTGTGGAGTCCTTCCGCTTCCTGGGCACTATCCTCTCCCAGGACCTCAAGTGGGAACTGAACATCAGCTCCCTCACAAAGAAAACACAACAGAGGATGTACTTCCTGCGGCAGCTGAAGAAATTCAACCCGCCAAAGACAATGATGGTGCACTTCTACACAGCCATCATTGAGTCCATCCTCACCCCCTCCATCACCATCTGGTACGCTGCTGCCACTGCCAAGGACAAGAGCAGACTGCAGCGTATCATCCGCACTGCGGAGAAGGTGATTGGCTGCAATCTGCCTACCCTCGAGGACCTAAACACCTCGAGGACCCTCAGGCGAGCGAGGAAGATTGTGGCCGACTCCTCCCACCCTGGACACTCCCTGTTTCAGTCACTCCCCTCCGGCAGAAGGCTGCGGTCCATCAGGACCAACACCTCTCGCCACAAAAACAGTTTCTTCCCTTCTGCTGTTGGCCTCTTCAACAAGGCCAAGGGTTCACACTGACTCAATGACTTAATGACTTTTTGTCATATTTGTATTTTTTATATTGTAAATTAGGCAACTTATATTTTATTGTATATTTTATTTTAATTATAATTCCACTTTAGTATAGATAGTATAGTTATATAGTATAGATATTTAGTATAGATAGTCCACATATTTAAATTTAAGGTTATTATATGTTTATTGTATGCACCTTCCTGCCAAAGCAAATTCCTTGTCTGTGCAAACTTTCATGGCCAATAAATCCCTTTCTGATTCTGATTCTTACTGAGCAAATGACTCTAGCTAGACTGTTAGTCGGCATTAGAAGGAAAGTTACAAAACAATAAGATCATTTACGTTCCTTGCAAACCAGTGTTAATAAAAAGCGTGGAGCGTAAGTTTGGACGTTGTGAAGCAATCGAAGAAATAGAATTTCAGTGTGGAAGCTGAAGTAGTTACAAAGCTATAAGAGCTTAAATACAATGCGAGAGAAGCTACAAGCCGAACTGTTAAACAGAAGAAGAAGTAGCCTAGCTAGCTGGTCGTAATAAGAATATTATAGTTTTAACAGCTGAAACTAGAGAGCATACAATTTCTGGGGAAATTGTGAGGGTGTGCCTTCTTGTCCGTCCCTTTAAGTTTTTCCCTTCTAGTGATATTTTCAAGCATTTAGCCTACTCATAGTCTATTCTAGGCTATTGCATAATAATTCATTAAGAACACCCTTGGAAAGAAGCTACTGTAACTACGTTATCACTGGAAATATTTCAGATGGAATCGCGATTCAAACAGTAGCTCTATGTCTGCTAACTTATGACATGCCCCCAGAAACGTAAATAAACTTGACATTTATTCAGTGGAAAATCGCTCATGCATAAAAAGCTCAATAGCGATCATTGTCAGTAACGACGCAAAATGCGATATAGCCCTTTGTGGAGAAGCCCCGGTAAATTGTATACTACAGTGTTCGTCTTGGTGCGATCGTTGGTTGAACGTTCCGTTGTACGGTTTTGGCTGAAATTAAATAGCCTATTGCTTTCATGAACAGATTGACAAGTTTAGGCTGTGTCAATGAAGTTCGGGTTAGTAGTCAGACAGTTTCACCTATTGAAATACTTTTGATTTAAGGGAGTGCCGAACATGTTCTGTCGCCGTTTGACTTATACTGTAAACAGCTGTGGATGTTTTTGTTAGCTACACAGTGTCTCGTCTCGCGTAGGCTACAGCGTTGCAGTACTGGTTTGAAACCAACAAATCGTTTACTTGTAATCTAATGTCATAATAAATCGTACAACGAAAATGTATTTGTGAGGAATGTTTATTTTAACGATTAAAAACAGATGCATCATAGACCGCTGTTGTATGTGTTGCCCGGGCAACATAGGCTAATGTCATGATGCTAATGCTTCAGTGAAATAGTAGACTACCGTTTCCGAAAGTAGATGTAGTTCCTCAATAATATCAGCTTTTATTATATGGCAACGACAGTACGAGCCTTCTGATTGGCTAATGGGTAGTCATGCCAAACCCGTATTGACCAGCGGTCCAATAAGTATTGTTATTGCCCTCCTCTGACGTCATCTTCAAAATTAGCGATATCGAAGTCAACTGAGTTTTACTATCCAGACGATACTAAAGACATCAACAGCGACGAAGACATTGTTAACTTTCTAAAAGAATCGTTATTTGTGTTGGAATTAAAGCCATTTTAGCAGAACCGTACTGTCCGCTTTCTATCAAAAGTAATTGGTTGCTAGACAACACCTGAAACACACCGTGACGTGAGAAGACTTGAGAGCTAGCCTAGCTAGCTACAATTAGCCTACAACAATTTACAAAATGAAAAGAGCTAAAAATGCCATATAATAAACAACTTACTAACCTCGACCGTTCGGTCATGCCGGGAAATATCAAACCTCGCCTTTGCCGTATCAACCTCGCTATCGCTCGGTCGATACGTTCAAGTCTCAGTTTGATATTTCCCGGCATGACCTCACTCTCGGTTAGTAAGTAGTTAATATTGTACATTACACTTCACAGTTGTGTTTCATATCTCAAAGTAAAATGAGTAAAGAGTTATCACCCTGGCCTCTTTGCTTGTGGCATTTCTGCAGCTGCCTTGCAGTATAGCGTTAAAGCTATAGTTAGCCTAGCTATCTCCCAGAAGTGAACAAGCTGCTAAACTAGCTAATGTTCTGTAGAGGTAGTCACGCGTGTTTCGTGACGTTAGTAGCGTCAGTGACTGTGGCTAGCAAGTTAGCCACATAAATAAAAAGACAAGCAACTCGATGGCTACCAACTTTTGACATAACGTTTTCTAAGTAATCAAAATATTGACGGATGCTTAGGGGGGCGGCACGATACCATCTTTGCTGTGCAACAGTCTTCTATGCACGTCGTATCTAATGCGTCGTTGCTAACATGTGCCGACAATGTGACGTAGGCTATTATAACTGAGTAGTCTACCCTTTGCCGACAAAATCAACTTTATGCCACAAAAACGTTGTATGGTCCTAAACTGTGCAACGGAACGTACATAAAAGTAATAGCATATCAATCGCTAGCAAGACGAAACTTTTGACACGTAGTTTGTCTATGTAGTCCAAATATTGACCGAGGATTAGGGGGGCTAAAATAAATAATAAATATATATGTGCGATAACAAAGGATGCGCCACGATTCGTGGCACACCCAATTATAGTTGGGATAGTATAGCTGTTCTGTCCCTGGCAAGCATGAAAAATAGGTTTGGCCATCTAGTGGCCATTATAGAATATCAGCTTTTCCGTTGGTCATTTGCAGCAGCTGTGTGGTTGCCACGGTGATGGTGCAGCTATGGCTGCTAACGCGCTGAGGGCAGAGAATAACAGACATTTAGCTAGAATCCAGACCTCAAAGAAGTTAACCCATGGCCTGAAACCGCTGAATGTTTTGATAGCTGAACGGTTTTAATAGCTGAAGATTTGAAGGCGCTGAAACGTGTCAATGAAGAAACAGAAGAAGTTGAATAAAGATTCAAAGAACAATACTTGGAATGCTGAAGCAGCATTCCAACAATTAGTTCATTTTAAAATTTGTGAACTTCGAACTGAACTAGTTCATGTTGAAAATGAACTTTTCTAACAATGTTGTTCTGGATTCTGTTAGCCTACTTACTTGATTTGTAGTGTTTTAATCCAGATCGTGTTGAACTTTATGGGTGATAAGGAATGTCTCTATTCTCAGTCATGTTGACATCTTTAACTCTCATCCATAACGTACCATTTTTTAGAAACTCTTTATCACACACAGTGAAAGGAGAGGAGAACATAAAGAAGGCTAAAACAGAGTAGATTAAAGCAGAGCAGAGTACAATAGAGTACTGTCAGGGGCGGTTTTAGCTCATTGGAGGCCCTGGGCAAAGAACAATTTTGAGGCCCCCCATAAACCGCAAACCCCCAGAATGAGTCCAAGAGCAATGGACGATCTTACAGCATTGTGTAACACTTCGGTTGTGGATAATATGTCCAGAAATAAAACCAAGTCACTAATTTAGTGGCCGGATCCATTGTTATGTCTACAAAATTATTTTAGATATAGTAGGCCCTATAAGTTTTGCTAGCTTGCAAATCCTGAGGATAGCCTACTGCAGCAGACCTTTCTATGTGACAACGGACATGGGTGTTTTGTCCCTCGAGAGTTGCCGTAGGGTTATGTGAAATTATGTGAAATCAGTGAGGGCTGTTCGAATGGCGATGTCAACAAGAGCATTGGTAAAATACAAGTTATGAAAAAGAGACTGCGTCCGTCTCTTATTGTCCACACGATCATATCTAAAACAAACTTACAAAGGGCTCGGTTACACTACCAAAGTTGAATTAGTAATGTGTTAGCGATGCTAGCATTATTTTGCTAGCTAGACTATAACATTTGACTGGGTCTTGCAGCTCTCAATCTGAAATGATTATGAAATGTTATGTTCTACTAGCCATTTTCCTACTTTAGCAAGTCACTGTATTTCCAAGCCCTGATAGTGTAACTAAGACGACACAGTAAATAATTCCTCTTTCAAGTAATAAGCCCCCGTTCAATCATAGATCCGCTCGGCTCGATCATACACACTCCACCACACGTCAAATTCTCCTGACAGAAACGTCATGACCTGAATCATATGTTCCATGCTGGAGTTAAGATAACATTTAGCTATAAAAATTTGAATTAAAGAATTGTGTTTTCATGCTTAATTTGAATTGTCATTCGTTTGCAATGACAAGTGATTTATTTTAACTTTTTTTTGTTTTTGTAAATACGACGAGGCCCCCCTGGTGGCCGAGGCCCTGGGCAACTGCCCGACTTGCCCAATGGGACGGACCGCCCCTGAGTAGGCCTACTGTAGATAGGGTGACCAGACGTCCAGATTTCGGCCGGACAGTCCGGTTTTCCAGCCTTTTGTCCGGACCGCTGTTGCGTGTCCGTCTTTTCGCCCTTTTGTCCTCCTTTTTGACCCTTCCTGCCCAGCGTCGCAATTTAAAACTTGCGCGGGCTTCAATCAGTGCCAATTAGGCTATTCAGTAGGCTTTCAGATGCCGAAGAGAAAGACCTCCTTCAACCATACGTGGAGTGCAGAACTCCCCTTTGTCAGTAAGAGCAGCAAATACCAATTCCATGCCTTCTGTAAACTCTGTCACATTGACATAGACGTGAGAAGGGGAAATGAGCTTTAGACCGGCATGCCGCTTCTGCCGGGCACTCTTCGTTGACATCGTTTTTTGCTCCGAAAACAACAGCGGATGATAAAACGACGGCTGCTGAGCTGACGAAATTATTTCACACTGTAAAACATCACCACTCTTATAGGAGTTTAGACTGCAGCGTAAAAGTTGAGAAACTTATTTATGAAGACTCTGTGGTAGCTAAAGGTGTGACCATAGGCAGAAAGTTGCATACCATAATTTGTACTAGAATTGAAGTAGTTTTGGCAATGGTGTCTTATTTTCTTCTTTGTATTTTGACCCTACATATCATATCACCAAAGACAGACAATTGCACTTGTATTGAGTTTGTATTAAAATACAAATGTTGACTTGTTATTGTATTAATTTCATGCCCCATCAACAACTTTTTGGGAGTGTCCTCCTTTTTGACCCTTTGACCTCCTTTTTGGACCCAAGTGTCCTCCTTTTCCGGGTCATGCTTCTGGTCACCCTAACTGTAGAGTATAGTAGAGTCTTATTAAGTAGGCCCTACTCATCAATGATGCAATAATATTTAATATATTATATTAAATAACATTATTTAATATTTTGTTTTTATATTTGTTCAACCTTTTGAAAGTATTTTTTGAAAATATATGTTTTCAACCGTTATAAAACTTTTTATCCAAACTCACAGTAAAAGGAGAGGAAAGACAATTTTTGTCTTCCGTTCAGAATTGGCAAGAAACAACTTAGATGCCATGTTTTAGCCTGACGTTAATCACCTTAAATTGCTTCAGTCGTGCCGTAGTATCAAGGCAGTGCATTACACTGTACCTGGATCTCAATGCTTTTCTGGATATTTACTGAGTATTGTATTCTGAGTGGTCAGGGGTTGTATCAATACAGGTGTAAATATGCTGAAGGTGAAATAACCTACCTTAGCAAGACCGTTTTTTGTGTTGGATGCTGTCATGTTTGTTTCCTGGCAACAGTGAGAACATAGCAACTGTTTCTAGGACCAACCGCATTTTATCATGCTTAGATAAAAAACGATGTCTGATGATGAGTTTGTTGTCGTATAGATTCATAGAGTTGCTTGGTGAATGTTTTAAGCGTTTTGGCGATCACTTTCTATCCTAGTATCCTATCCTCGAGTAGCACGGTGGCGCAGTGGTTAGCACTGTCGCCTCACAGCAAGAAGGTCCTTGGTTCGAACCCCGGTCGCTCCAGGTCCTTTCTGTGTGGAGTTTACATGTTCTGCCCGTGTCTGCGTGGGTTTCCTCCGGGTACTCCGGTTTCCCCCACCATCATAAAGACATGCATCATGTATAAATGTGATTGAATGCTGGTTGAATGAATGTTGGTGGTGGTCGGAGGGGCCGTATGGCGCTGATTGGCAGCCTCGCTTCCGTCAGTCTGCCCCAGGGCAGCTGTGGCTACAATTGTAGCTTACCACCACCAGTGTGTCTGTGTCTGAATGAACACTGGACTCTGTAAAGCGACTTTGAGTGACTTGAAAAGCGCTATATAAATAAAATGTATTAATTAATTAATTAATTAATTAATTAATTACGTGATGACAAATCATGTGAAAAAAATCATAACTAATTTCCTAATCAAGTGTTTTCTAACAGAAATTCCTTTTGATGTTTGCAGTTAGTCCTTTTCAGAGGGATCCTTGTGCAACGAACAAGTTAACAATTTAGCAATAGCCTACTCTAGTTACCTCAGTATCCTTGCCATTTAACTGGTGTAGAGTTCGCAAACATACAGAATAGCCTACCTGAATTCAACAGTCTTTTGAGGATGCTTTTATTGATTTTTCAGAAATAAATGGTTACAGTGTAAGAATCAAATGTTACTAAGTTAGATGTGCTACTGATTAGAGGAGCTGGTTCACAGGTTTACTCAGGCCTTCACCTCATCCTTGACCTCTGGTTGAGGAAGTTTCTCCTTCCTTCTCAAGGTCTGAAAATGGCAAAAAATGTGGACTGTAATTTATAAAGTACTTTTACATGACGCATGGATAAAATACACATGCATTAATTAATTTGTCAATTAATGAATCTTTGCAAATCATTGAATGTTTCATATGATTCTATGTATTTACAGTATTCACTTTAGTGTGAAGATGTATAGGGAAAAGGTATTCATAAATTCTCTGTCTGCCATATTAAAGTGCAGAAAATACAATACACCATGGAGATCCAAGACATGGATAGTTAGGTGATGGGCTGGTGTGTTCCTCTGAACTGCAGTGACTTACCCACAAACTGGTATTCAGCCCGAAAGCCTGGGTAGTTTACAGATCCATCACTTTGGAACCTCACGGTCATATTTTCTCCAGTGGATTGGAAGGAAGAGGACTGTTCGCCACACAGCTTCCCCAGCAGTCGGCCTTGAGTTGAAGAGCCGTCGTAGACAGAGATGGCATCGTACTGGCAGATGACTCCACCTTCCTGACTGAAAGCAGAGAGGATGGAGAGGGATGGTCAGGCTTCCTCACTTATCTACCGAGTTTGTTAACTGTTAGAGATACATCTGTCACGCGTTGCATATATGATGTGTCTGACTGTATTATTTAATGGATTCATCATTGGGTGGAGGCAGCTTTGCCTTCTGTCAATAAAAGGAGACGAATCAGGTGATCCGTCATATTGTTTCCCTTTAAGTAAATTATCAGTGTGTGAATGGAAGCCTGCTTATACCTGATGAAGGGGAAATCCAGTTTAATAACTTGATTTCCTCCAGATGTCTGGATGTACCACACACATTCTACATTGTTGGGGTAGACGTCTGGGTAGTGAGGGCTGTTAAACCTTCCTTTTGACCCTGACAGGGAGCCACCACACGGAGCTAAAAAGGAGAGGATGCAATATTTAAAACAAGTTATGACCTCTGTCACCATCAGTCAACACAATTATTTCTAAACCTGCACCTTTGAGATTATACATCAAGTGTCCTAGGTAGCTAAACAGTGCAACTGTCAAGACGGACATCTTTGTTAGGTGCAACTGTCAAGACGGACATCTTTGTTAGGATTGCCTCTCGACAGTCGATTATTTCTGTCTTTTGGATGTATAAGATGAATGATTATAAATCAACGTTCCTGAATACCTTGAATAAAGGCAAGCATTTGATGACAATGCACTGTGTGTGCTGATTGGAAATATTATCTGTAAACAATATGTCAAGTTATATCAGAAATAATGTTCGAGGTCTTCACACTTATCAAATTAAGTTGAATAATTTATCGTATTTAGCAGTTTTTAACAGATTCATGAATATACACTAACAGTACTGTATATACTAGTATAGTACAGTATGGGCCTATTAACTTAAATGGTTTTCATTCCTTCTCTGTTTAGCAGGTTAACCTACCTTTGTCAGTGGTATTCTCCATAGGCCCAGCAGTAGTCTCTGAACAAGAACAGAATTAATCAACCATTTGATGTTGCTTCCAAAACATGCTTTTTTTCTCAAGAGTAAACCACTTGTAGCTGTTTATATCTGTTTACAGTATTCTCTATAGTGTGATGATGTAGATGGAGAAAGTATTCATAAATTCCCTGTCTGCCATATTAAAGTGCAGAAAATACAATACACCATGGAGATCCAAGATATGGATAGTTAGGTGATGGGCTGGTGTTTTCCTCTCAACCGCAGTGACTTACCCACTAACTGGTATTCAGCCCGAAAGCCTGAATAGTTATCAGATCCATCACTTTGGAACCTCACGGTCATATATGCTCCAGTGAATTGGAAGGAAGAGGACTGTTTGCCACAGAGCTTCCCCAGCAGGCGGCCTTGAGTTGAGGACCCGTCGTAGACAGAGATGGCATCGTAGTTGCAGTTGGTGATTTTTTCAAGACTGAGAGCAGAGACAGGAAGGATGGAGAGGGATGGTCAGGCTTCCTCACTTATCTACCGTGTTTGTTAACTGTTAGAGATACATTTAGTCATTTAGTCATTTAGCAGACGCTCTTATCCAGATACATCTGTCACGCGTTGCATATATGATGTGTCTGACTGTATTATTTAATGAATTGAGTTCATCATTTTCATCTGGAAAAATAATATAAGTGGGTGGAGGCAGCTTTGCCTTCTGTCAATAAAAGGAGATGAATCAGGTGATTCGTCATACTGTTTCCCTTTAAGTAAATTATCAGTGTGTGAATGGAAGCCTGCTTATACCTGATGAAGGGGAAATCCAGTTTAATAACTTGATTTCCTCCAGATGTCTGGATGTACCACACACAGTCTGCATTGTTGGGGTAGTCGTCTGGGTAGTTGGGGCTGTTAAACCTTCCTATTGACCCTGACAGGGAGCCACCACACAGGGCTAAAAAGAAGGACAGGATGCAATATTCAAAACAAATTATTACCAGTTAACAAGTTATTGTCCAGTGTCTATGTTATTCTGCCCATCTTAATCTTTTTTGTCCAATTGCAGTCTGAGAAATGCCTTTTTCTTTGCAAGTCTGCCTAGAAGGCCAGCATCCCACAGTCTTCACTGTAGATGTTGACATTGGTGTTTTGCAGCTACTATTTAATGACGATGCCAGTTGAGGAACTGTGAGGTTTCTGTTTTCAAACTAGAAACTCTAATGTACTCTAATAAACTGTTGTCCTCTTGCTCAGTTGTGCACTGGGTGTGGGAGAAATTGAAGATGTAACATATTTATCCTGTATAAGAATGATTCTGTGTTACAGTATTCCTTGTGTGCAAAGATAGGCCTAACCCCAAATCTGAACTCTGGGTAACACTAGGCTTACATAAACAAGGGGACCTGGTCTTGACCACTATCTTTCTGGAGAGGCCATAAAGGAAAGTGGGGGAGGCTTACAGGGGTCAAAGAGCACACATGCACACACTCAAACACGCACGCACACACGCGCGCAAGGTCTATGCAGAGGAGCCAATGAAGAAGAGCCATGGAACATTTAAATACTTTGTATTAGCCAATTACAGTCCTGAGCGCTGGTGTTTAAAATGACTAGCAACAACGGTTGCTAGTCAGACAAACTTCTAGCACAATTGCGTGTGATTGTTTTTGTCTCCTTGTGGCCGCAAGCAATAAAGCATTCTTAACTTGTTCACCGACTGACTGTGCAATGCTTGATAGATTAATATCTCTGACACTGGGGCCTTCCATTCCTCTTTCTATTCTGGCTAGAGACAGTTTGTGCTGTTCTCTGAAGGGAGTAGTACACAGCATTGTACAAGATCGTCAGTTTCTTGGGAATTTCTCAGGTTAAAAAACCTTAATTTTTCAGAACAGGAACAGAAGAGGTTCAGAAGAAATAAGAAACAATAACCTTAACAATGTCTACACTGTATTTCTCATCAATTTGATGTTATTTTAGTGCACAAAAAATATGTTGTTGTGAATTCTGCTGTTGTGAGTTCTGCTGTCGTGAGTTCTGCTGTTGTGAGTTCTGCTGTTGTGAGATCTGCTGTTGTGAGATCTGCTGTTGTGGTCTCACAGTATTCTAAGAAAGGTAAACAATTGGTGTGATGCCACGGACTATGTTAACCTACCTCTGTCAGTGATACTGTCCATAGGCCCAGCAGTAGTCTCCATATCAGGGCTTGTTTCAGGTTGTGGGGTCACACCTGAACAGTGGTCTAAACAGACATGAAAATGGGACTGATGACCATTTCAACATGGGAGGCATCAGAAAGGTCAAAGCTTTACCAGTGAATGAGGCAAAGGTGTAAACGCCTGGGTATTCGAGGTTCTTACTTTGATAGTCCTGGCAACAGTTGCCGTTGTATTCACAGAGGTGGGAGCATGAACAGTTCCCCACCTGCTGGCCACAGTTGTATCTACAGGATCCTTCAGTTACATGAAAACATGAAAAGATTTAATCAACCATTTAATGTTGCTTCCCAAACATTCTTTTTTCTCATGAGTAAAACCGCCTGTCGCTGTTTCTATCTGTTTACAGTATTCACTATAGTGTGATGATGTAGAAGGAGAAAGTATTCATAAATTCCCTGTCTGCCATATCAAAGTGCAGAAAATACAAAACACCATGGAGATCCAAGACATGGATAGTTAGGTGATGGGCTGGTGTGTTCCTCTCAACTGCAGTGACTTACCCACTAACTGGTATTCAGCCCGAAAGCCTGGGTAGGTATTAGATTGATCACTTTCGAACCTCACGGTCATATTTGCTCCAGTGAAGTGGAAGGAAGAGGACTGTTCGCCACACAGCTTCCCCAGCAGTCGGCCTTCAGTTGAGGAGCCGTCGTAGACAGAGATGGCATCGTAGTTGCAGTTGGTGCTTTTTTCAAAACTGAGAGCAGAGACAGGGAGGTAGGAGAGGGATGGTCAGGTTTCCTCACTTATCTACCGTGTTTGTTAACTGTTAGAGATACATATGTCATGCGTTGCATATATGATGTGTCTTGACTGTATTATTGAATTAATTGAGTTAATCATTTTCATCTGAAAGATTAATATAAGTGGGTGGAGGCAGCTTTGCCTTCTGTCAATAAAAGGAGATGAATCAGGTGATTCGTCATATTGTTTCCCTTTAAGTAAATTATCAGTGTGTGAATGGAAGCCTGCTTATACCTGATGAAGGGGAAATCCAGTTTAATAACTTGATTTCCTCCAGGTGTCTGGATGTACCACACACAGTCTGCATTGTTGGGGTAGTCGTCTGGGTAGTTGGGGCTGTTAAACCTTCCTCTTGACCCTGATAGTAAGCCACCACACGGGGCTAAAAAGGACAGGATGCAATATTTAAAACAAGTTATTATCAGTTTACAAGTTATTGTCCAGTGTCTATGATATTCTGCCCATCTTAATCTTATTTGTTTAATTGCCGGTCTGAGATATGCCTTTTTCTTTGCAAGTCTGCCTAGAAGGCCAGCATCCCAGTCTTCACTGTAGACGTTGACACTGGCGTTTTTGCAGGTACTATTTAATGACGTTGCCAGTTGAGGACCTGTGAGGCTTATGTTTCTCAAACTAGAAACTCTAATGTACTTGTCCTCTTGCTCAGTTGTGCACTGGGGACTCCCATTCCTCTTTCTATTCTGGCTAAAGCCAGTTCACTCTATTCTCTGAAGGGAGTAGTACACAGCGTTGTACGAGATCATCAGTTTCTTGGGATTTTCTCACGTTAAATAGCCTTCATTTTTCAGAACAGGAACAGAAGACTTTCAGAAGAAATAAGAAACAGTAACCTTAACAATGTCTACTGTATTTCTGATCAATTTGATGTTATTTTAATTTACAAAAAATATGTTGTTGTGAATTCTGCTGTTGTGAGATCTGCTGTTGTGGTCTCACAGTATTCTAAGAAAGGTAAACAATTGGTGTGATTCCGCGGACTAGGTTAACCTACCTCTGTCAGTGATACTGTCCATAGGCCCAGCAGTAGTCTCCATATCAGGGCTTGTTTCAGGTTGCGGGGTCACACCTGAACAGTGGTCTAAACAGACACGAAAAAGGAACGGAAGACCATTTAAACATTGGAGGCATCAGAAAGATCAAAGCTTTACCAGTGAATGAGGCAAAGGTGTAAACGCCTGGGTATTCGTGGTTCTTACTTTGATAGTCCTGGCAACAGTTGCCGTTGTATTCACAGAGGTGGGAGCATGAACAGTTCCCCACCTGCTGGCCACAGTTGTATCTACAGGATCCTTCAGCTACATGAAAACATGAACAGATTTAATCAACCATTTAATGTTGCTTCTCAAACATTCTGTTTCTCCTGAGTAAAACCGCCTGTTGCTGTTTTCTATCAGTTTACAGTATTCACTATAGTGTGAAGATGTAGAAGGAGAAAGACATTCATAAATTCCCTGTCTGCCTTATCAAAGTGCAGAAAATACAATACACCATGGAGATCCAAGACATAGATAGTGGGTGATGGGCTGGTGTGTTCCTCTCAACTGCAGTGACTTACCCACTAACTGGTATTCAGCCCGAAAGCCTGGGTAGTTATTAGATCCATCACTTTCAAACCTCACGGTCATATTTGCTCCAGTAGAGTGAAAGGAAGAGGACTGTTCGCCACACAGCTTCCCCAGCAGTCGGCCTTCAGTTGAGGAGCCGTCGTAGACAGAGACGGCATCGTAGATGCAGTGGGAGTCAACTTCCAGACTGAAAGCAGAGACAGGGAGGGTGGAGAGGGATGGTCAGGCTTCCTCACTTATCTACCGTGTTTGTTAACTGTTAGAGATAAATCTGTCACACAGTACATATATGATGTGTCTGATTGTATTATTTAATGAATCAAGTTAATTATTTTCATCTGAAAGATGAATATAAGTGGGTGGAGGCAGCTTTGCCTTCTGTCAATAAAAGGAGATGAATCAGGTGATCCATCAGATTGTTTTCCTTTAGGGAAATTATCAGTGTGTGAATGGAATCCTGGTTATACCTGATGAAGGGGAAATCCAGTTTAATAACTTGATTTCCTCCAGGTGTCTGGATGTACCACACACATTCTACATTGTTGGGGTAGTCGTTTGGGTAGTGAGGGCTGTTAAACCTTCCTCTTGACCCTGACAGGGAGCCACCACACAGGGCTAAAAAGAAGGATAGGATGCAATATATAAAACAAGTTATTACCTCTGTCACCATCAGTCAAGAAAATTATTTCTAAACATGCACCTTTGAGAGCATATATGAAGTGTCCTAGGTAGCTAAACAGTGAAACTGTAAAGACGGACATCTTTGTTAGGATTGCCTCACGACAGTCGATTATTTCTGTCTTTTGGATGTATAAGATAAATGATTATAAATCAACATTCCTGAATACCTTGAATAAAGGCAAGCATTTGATGACAATGCACTGTGTGTCCTGACTCCTGATTGGAAATATTATATGTAAACACTGTGTCAAGTTATATCAGAAATAATGTTTGAGAGGTCTTCACACTTATAAAAATTAACTTTCATAATTTATCGTATTTAGTTGTTTTTAACAGATTCATTAATATACACTAACAGTAAAGTATATACTAGTATAGTACAGTATGGGCCTATTAACTTAAATGGTTTTCATTCCATCTCTGTTAAGCAGGTTAACCTACCTTTGTCAGTGGTATTCTCCATAGGCCCAGCAGTAGTCTCTAAACAAGAACAGAATTAATCAACCATTTGATGTTGCTTCCAAAATATGCTTTTTTTCTCAAGAGTAAACCACTTGTAGCTGTTTATATCTGTTTACAGTATTCACTATAGTGTGATGATGTAGATGGAGAAAGTATTCATACATTCCCTGTCTGCCATATTAAAGTGCAGAAAATACAATACACCATGGAGATCCAAGATATGGATAGTTAGGTGATGGGCTGGTGTGTTCCTCTCAACTGCAGTGACTTACCTACTAACTGGTATTCAGCCCGAAAGCCTGGGTAGGTATTAGATTGATCACTTTGGAACTTCACAGTCATATTTGCTCCAGTGAAGTGGAAGGAAGAGGACTGTTCGCCACACAGCTTCCCCAGCAGTCGGCCTTCAGTTGAGGAGCCGTCGTAGACAGAGATGGCATCGTCGTTGCAGTTGGTGCTTTTTTCAAGACTGAGAGCAGAGACAGGGAGGGTGGAGAGGGATGGTCAGGTTTCCTCACTTATCTACCGTGTTTGTTAACTGTTAGAGATACATCTGTCACGCGTTGCATATATGATGTGTCTGACTGTATTATTTAATGAATCAAGTTAATTATTTTCATCTGAAAGATGAATATAAGTGGGTGGAGGCAGCTTTGCCTTCTGTCAATAAAAGGAGATGAATCAGGTGATCCATCAGATTGTTTTCCTTTAGGGAAATTATCAGTGTGTGAATGGAATCCTGGTTATACCTGATGAAGGGGAAATCCAGTTTAATAACTTGATTTCCTCCAGGTGTCTGGATGTACCACACACATTCTACATTGTTGGGGTAGTCGTTTGGGTAGTGAGGGCTGTTAAACCTTCCTCTTGACCCTGACAGGGAGCCACCACACAGGGCTAAAAAGAAGGATAGGATGCAATATATAAAACAAGTTATTACCTCTGTCACCATCAGTCAAGAAAATTATTTCTAAACATGCACCTTTGAGAGCATATATGAAGTGTCCTAGGTAGCTAAACAGTGAAACTGTAAAGACGGACATCTTTGTTAGGATTGCCTCACGACAGTCGATTATTTCTGTCTTTTGGATGTATAAGATAAATGATTATAAATCAACATTCCTGAATACCTTGAATAAAGGCAAGCATTTGATGACAATGCACTGTGTGTCCTGACTCCTGATTGGAAATATTATATGTAAACACTGTGTCAAGTTATATCAGAAATAATGTTTGAGAGGTCTTCACACTTATAAAAATTAACTTTCATAATTTATCGTATTTAGTTGTTTTTAACAGATTCATTAATATACACTAACAGTAAAGTATATACTAGTATAGTACAGTATGGGCCTATTAACTTAAATGGTTTTCATTCCATCTCTGTTAAGCAGGTTAACCTACCTTTGTCAGTGGTATCTCCATAGGCCCAGCAGTAGTCTCTAAACAAGAACAGAATTAATCAACCATTTGATGTTGCTTCCAAAATATGCTTTTTTTCTCAAGAGTAAACCACTTGTAGCTGTTTATATCTGTTTACAGTATTCACTATAGTGTGATGATGTAGATGGAGAAAGTATTCATACATTCCCTGTCTGCCATATTAAAGTGCAGAAAATACAATACACCATGGAGATCCAAGATATGGATAGTTAGGTGATGGGCTGGTGTGTTCCTCTCAACTGCAGTGACTTACCCACTAACTGGTATTCAGCCCGAAAGCCTGGGTAGGTATTAGATTTATCACTTTGGAACTTCACAGTCATATTTGCTCCAGTGAAGTGGAAGGAAGAGGACTGTTCGCCACACAGCTTCCCCAGCAGTCGGCCTTCAGTTGAGGAGCCGTCGTAGACAGAGATGGCATCGTCGTTGCAGTTGGTGCTTTTTTCAAGACTGAGAGCAGAGACAGGGAGGGTGGAGAGGGATGGTCAGGTTTCCTCACTTATCTACCGTGTTTGTTAACTGTTAGAGATACATCTGTCACGCGTTGCATATATGATGTGTCTGACTGTATTATTGAATTAATTGAGTTAATCATTATCATCTGAAAGATGAATATAAGTGGGTGGAGGCAGCTTTGCCTTCTGTCAATAAAAGGAGATGAATCAGGTGATTCGTCAGATTGTTTTCCTTTAGGGAAATTATCAGTGTGTGAATGGAAGCCTGCTTATACCTGATGAAGGGGAAATCCAGTTTAATAACTTGATTTCCTCCAGGTGTCTGGATGTACCACACACAGTTTGCATTGTTGGGGTACTCGTCTGGGTAGTTGGGGCTGTTAAACCTTCCTCTTGACCCTGACAGGGAGCCACCACACGGGGCATAGGCTAAAAAGAAGGAGAGGATGCTATATTTAAAACAAGTTAACACCAGTTAACAAGTAATTTCCAGTGTCTATGTTATTCTGCCCATCTTAATCTTTTTTGTCTTATTGCCAGTCTGAGAAAGGCCAGCATCCCACAGTCTTCACTGTAGACGTTGACACTGGCGTTTTGCAGGTACTATTTAATGACGTTGCCAGTTGAGGACCTGTGAGGCTTCTGTTTCTCAAACTATAGAAACTCTAATGTACTCTAATGTACTTGTCCTCTTGCTCAGTGGTGCACTGGGGCCTCCCATTCCTCTTTCTATTCTGGCTAGTGCCAGTTTGTGCTGTTCTCTGAAGGGAGTAGTACACAGCGTCGTACAAGATCGTCAGTTTCTTGGGAATTTCTCACGTTAAATAGCCTTCATTTTTCAGAACAGGAACAGAAGAATTTCAGAAGAAATAAGAAACAACTAGAGAGCATACAATTTCTGGGTAAATTGTGAGGGTGTGCTCGCTTGCGTCGGTTGCAGGTGGGTCCGTCCCCTTAAGTTTTTCCCTTCTAGTGTAATTTTCAAGCATTTAGCCTACTCATAGGCTATTGCATAATTCATTAAGAACACCCTTGGAAAGAAGCTACTGTAACAATGTTATCACTGGCAATATTTCAGATGGAATCGCGATTCAAACAGTGTGTCTGATAAAGAAAATATGCCCCCAAAAACGTAAAGAAGCTTGACATTTATTCAGTGGAAAATAGCTCATGCATAAAAAGCTCATAGCGATCATTGTCAGTAACAACGCAAAATGTGATATAGCCCTTTGTGGAGAAGCTGCCCCGGTAAATTGTATACTACAGTGTTCGTCTTGGTACTGTACTTGTAGTTCTTGCGTTAGTTGAATTCGATGTAACATTCCGTTGTACGGTTTAGGCTGAAATTAAATATGTTTTTCATGAACAGATTGACAAGTTTAGGCTTTGGCAATGAAGTTCGGGTTAGTAGTCAGATAGTTTCACCTATTGAAATACTTTAGATGTAAGGGACTGCCGAACATGTTCTGTCGCCGTTTGACTTTGTAAACAGCTGTGGATGTTTTTGTTAGCTACACAGTGTCTTGCGTAGGCTCCAGCGTTGCAGTACTGGTTTGAAACCACAGGTAATGATAATTTCACCAACAAATCGTTTACTTGTAATCTAATGTCATAATAAATCGTACAACGAAAATGTATTTGTGAGGAATGTTTATTTTAACGATTGAAAACATGCATCATAGACCGCTGTAGTAGGCTCATGTGTTGCCCGGGCAACATAGGCTAATGTCATGATGCTAATGCTTCAGTGAAATAGTAGACTACCGTTTCCGAAAGTAGATGTAGTTCCTCAATAATATCAGCTTATATGTATATTGTATCAGTTTATAATGAGTAAATAGTTATCACCCTGGCCTCTTTGCTTGTGGCATTTCTGCAGCTGCCTTGCAGTAGCGTTAAAGCTATAGCCTAGCTATCTCCCAGAAGTTAACAAGCTGCTAAACTAATGTTCTGCTAGAGGTAGTCACGCGTGTTTCGTGACGTTAGTAGCGTCAGTGACTGTGGCTAGCAAGTTAGCCAGGTAAATAAAAAGACAAGCAACTCAATGGCTACCAACTTTTGACATGACGTTTTCTAAGTAATCAAAATATTGACGGATGCTAGGGGGGAGGCACGATACCATCCTTGCTGCTGTGCAACAGTCTTCTATGCACGTCTTATCTAATGCGTCGTTGCTAACATGTGCCGACGCTGTGACGTAGGCTATTATAACTGAGTAGTCTACCATTTGCCGACAAAATCAACTTTATGCCACAAAAACGTGGTATCCTCCTAAACTGTGCAATGGAACGTAAACAAAAGTAATGCCAACGCAATCGAGACCAAGACGAAAACTTTTGACACTGTCGTTTTCTATGTAGTCCAAATATTGACCGAGCCTTAGGGGGGCAAAAATTATAATAATAATAATATATATGTGAGATAACAAAGGATGCGCCACGACGTGGCACACCCAATAATAATAATATATATGTGAGATAACAAAGGTTGGCGCTTCTTGCCGAAGGCAAAGCGCACACCCAATAACCTTAACAATGTCTACACTGTATTTCTCATCAATTTGATGTTATTTTAATTTACAAAAATATGTTGTTGTGAGTTCTGCTGTTGTGAGTTCTGCTGTTGTGAGATCTGCTGTTGTGAGATCTGCTGTTGTGAGTTCTGCTGTTGAGGTCTCACAGTATTTTAAGAAAGGTAAACAATTGGTGTGATGCCACGGACTAGGTTAACCTACCTCTGTCAGTGATACTGTCCATAGGCCCAGCAGTAGTCTCCATATCAGGGCTTGTTTCAGGTTGCGGGGTCACACCTGAGCAGTGGTCTAAACAGACACGAAAAAGAAACAGATGACCATTTCAACATTGGAGGCATCAGAAAGATCAAAGCTTTACCAATGAATGAGGCAAAGGGGTGAACACCTGGGTATTCGTGCTTCTTACTTTGATAGTCCTGGCAACAGTTGCCGTTGTATTCACAGAGGTGGGAGCATGAACAGTTCCCCACCTGCTGGCCACAGTTGTATCTACAGGATCCTTCAGCTACATGAAAACATGAAAAGATTTAATCAACCATTTAAATGTTGCTTCCCAAACATTCTGTTTTCTCATGAGTAAAACCGCCTGTCGCTCTTTCTATCTGTTTACAGTATTCACTATAGTGTGAAGATGTAGAAGGAGAAAGAAATTCATAAATTCCCTGTCTGCCATATCAAAGTGCAGAGAAAATACAATACACCATGGAGATCCAAAACATGGATAGTTAGGTTATGGGGCTGGCGTGTTCCTCTCAACTGCAGTGACTTACCCACTAACTGGTATCAGCCCGAAAACCTGGGAAGATTAGAGATCCATCACTTTGGAACCTCACGGTCATATATGCTCCAGTAGAGTGAAAGGAAGAGGACTGTTCGCCACACAGCTTCCCCAGCAGGCGGCCTCTAGTCGAGGAGCCGTCGTAGACAGAGATGGCATCGAACTGGCAGTGGGAGTCAACATCCAGTCTGAGAGCAGAGACAGGGAGGATGGAGAGGGATGGTCAGGCTTCCTCACTTATCTACCGTGTTTGTTAACGGTTAGAGATACATCTGTCACATGTTGCATATATGATGAGTCTGACTGTACTATTGAATTAATTGAGTTAATCATTTTCATCTGAAAGATTAATATAAGTGGGTGGAGGCAGCTTTGCCTTCTGTCAAAAAAAGGAGATGAATCAGGTGATTCGTCATATTGTTTCCCTTTCGGGAAGTTATCAGTGTGTGAATGGAAGCCTGCTTATACCTGATGAAGGGGAAATCCAGTTTAATAACTTGATTTCCTCCAGGTGTCTGGATGTACCACACACATTCTACATTCTTGGGGAAGTGGTCTGGGTAGTTGGGGCTGTTAAACCTTCCTCTTGATCCTGACAGGGAGCCACCACACGGGGCTAAAAAGAAGGAGGGGATGCAATATTTAAAACAAGTTATTACCTCTGTCACCATCAGTCAACACAATTATTTCTAAACCTGCAACTTTGAGAGGATATATCAAGTGTCCTAGGTAGCTAAACAGTGCAACTCTCAAGACAGACATCTTTGTTAGGATTGCCTCACGACAGTCGATTATTTCTGTCTTTTGGATGTAAAAGATGAATTATTATAATTCAACGTTGCTGAATACCTTGAATAAAGGCAAGCATTTGATGACAATGTATTGTGTGTCCTGATTGGAAATATTATCTGTAAACACTGTGTCAAGTTATATCAGAAATAATGTTTGAGAGGTCTTCACACTTATCAAATTAAGTTTCATACATTATCGTATTGTAAGGCTGGGTGTCAAACCTGCCCCCACCTCTCATATGCTAAAGTCTGGAGTTTCTGGACGGTCTCAACTTGATGGCCCTCACACTCCATTCAAGATGTAGTCTGATTGGTTGTTCTTGTGTATAAAGGGAATTGTAATGCATTGTTCTTTGGATTCTTCATCTCCTGAGACCTTCTTCTCAGTTCTGCCTTGTCCTACTGTCCTACTCTTTGCTCACTCTTGCTTTCTCTCTTATTTACAATGATCATGGTAGAGTAGGTAAGATTTAAAGCCTTCATTTGTAACATGTTTGCCTTGTAATTGATTTCATTCATTTGCAATATTATTAAATGCGTATTCCATTTGACCGTACTTTGAACATTCTTGCTCTGATTTAACCCATAGAGTCAAATAACTATAATTTATATTTGTATTGGCATTATTTGGTTCATGCTAATACACTGTTCAGTTTCCCATCTTCCTTTAAACCATAGGGGAATTCGTTTTGGTTGTTTCAACCATATTTAACCCCCTACAGTATTCATACGTTCTTAACAGATTCATGAATATACACTAACAGTACAGTATATACTAGTATAGTACAGTACGGGCCTATTAACTTAAATGGTTTTCATTCCTTCTCTGTTAAGCAGGTTAACCTACCTTTGTCAGTGGTATTCTCCATAGGCCCAGCAGTAGTCTCTAAACAAGAACAGAATTAATCAACCATTTGATGTTGCTTCTAAAAAATGTTTTTTTTCTCAAGAGTAAACCACTTGTAGCTGTTTATATCTGTTTACAGTATTCACTATAGTGTGATGATGTAGTTGAAGAAAGTATTCATAAATTCCCTGTCTGCCATATCAAAGTGCAGAAAATACAAAAACACCATGGAGATCCAAGACATGGATAGTTAGGTGATGGGCTGGCCTGTTCCTCTCAACTGCAGTGACTTACCCACTAACTGGTATTCAGCCTGAAAGCCTGAATAGTTATCAGATCCATCACTTTGGAACCTCACGGTCATATTTGCTCCAGTGGAGTGGAAGGAGAAGGACTGTCTGCCACACAGTTTCCCCATCAGTCGGCCTCTGGTCGAGGAGCCGTCGTAGACAGAGATGGCATCGTAGTTGCAGTTGGAATCATCTTCCAGACTGAGACCAGACACAGGAAGGGTGGAGAGGGATGGTCAGGCTTCCTCATTTATCTACCGTGTTTGTTACTGTTAGAGATACATCTGTCACGTGTTGTATATATGATGTGTCTGACTGTATTATTTAATTAATCGAGTTAATCATTTCATCTGAAAGATGATATAAGTGGGTTGAGGCAGCTTTGCCCTTCTGTCAATAAAAGGTGATGAATCCGGTGATTCGTCAGATTGTTTCCCTTTAGGGAAATTATCAGTGTGTGAATGGAATCCTGCTTATACACTGATGAAGGGGAAATCCAGTTTAATAACTTGATTTCCTCCAGGTGTCTGGATGTACCACACACATTCTACATTGTCAGGGTAGTGGTCTGGGTAGTGAGGGCTGTTAACCCTCCTCTTGACCCTGACAGGGAGCCACCACACAGGGCTAAAAAGACAGGAGAGGATGCAATATTAAAACAAGTTATTACCTCTGTGTGGGAAAACACATTTTATTCAGGATAAACAGGAAGGATATGTGGAAAAATTGAAGTTGTAACATATTTATCCTGTATAAGAATGATTCTGTGTTACAATATTCCTTGTGTGCAAAGAGAGGCCTAACCCCAAATCTGAACTCTGGGTAACACTAGGCTTACATAAACAAGGGACCTGGGGCTTGACCACTATCTTTCTGGAGAGGCCATAAAGAAGTGGGGAGGATTACAGGGGTCAAAGAGCACACATGCACACACTCAACAACACGCACGCACACATGCGCGCCAGGTCTATGGAGAGGAAGCCCAATGAAGAAGAGCCATGGAACAAAAGATGCTTTGTCTTAGCCCAATAACAGTCAGAGCGCCTGTGTTTAAATAGCTAGCAACACAGCATGCTAGCAGACAAACTTGTGAGCACCATGTGTGATGTTTTTGTCTCCTTGTGGCCGCAAGCAATAAAGCTTTCTTAACTTGTTCACCGACTGACACCGACTGACTGTGCATGCTGATAGATTATATTTCTGACACTCTGTCACCATCAGTCACACACAATATTCTAACTAACCTGCACGTTTGAGAGCATATATGAAGTGTCTAGGTAGCTAAACAGTGCAACTGTCAAGACGGACATCTTTGTTATGATTGCCTCACGAAAGTCGATTATTTCTGTCTTTTGGATGTATAAGATCAATGATTATAAATCAACGTTCCCGAATACCTTGATAAAGGCAAGCATTGATGCTAATGCATTGTGTGTCCTGATTGGAAATATTATCTGTAAACCTGTGTCAAGTTATATCAGAAATAATGTTTGAGAGTCCTTCACACTTATCAAATTAAGTTTCATACATTATCGTATTTATAC
>CAEFZP010000418.1:0-188491 GCA_903064625.1 Mallotus villosus | reverse complement strand
ATCATGTGTAGCATTCATAGATACTTTTATACAACACATCAAATAAATATGTCAATATAACCAGCAGTCCTTAAATTGGCAAAATATTTCCTGTCTGTGATAGGTACGCCCAGAGCCATTTAATTATTATTACTCGGCTTTTCTTTCATTTATTTTTTAAGAAAAGTAGTACGACTGCCTACGTTTCCCTCGAAAACATTTTAGATAGCTACTTTGCATGACACCATCTCTCCCGCCAATCCAAGTGAACTGTTCCTGCGGGAGAAGATGGTTCAGTGCAGGAGAGGAACTGTATCAACTAGTCATTTTAAAGGGAGTAGTAGCTTCCCAATAAGGGACCAGAATTTTGAACAAGAAACAGAAGGGTGCTGCAAATTTCTACCCTTCTGATCCTTACTCAAAAATTCAAATAATTGTCCTAAACCTTTTTGAAAGTGAAAGAAAAAGGTGCAGTGGTCTCTCAATTTCTTCCAGAACTTATGTCAAATGTCTTACCTTCAAGGTAAACATATTTACTGAACAGATAGGTGACCATGTCAATACAGGACATGCTAGGACTTTTGCTTATAATGAAACCATGCCCAATCTCAACACCGATCTGTCACAAGGATGATACCAAGCGTTTTATTGGAAACACTGATAGACTCCATGTTTTCTACCCATACCCACCCAGAGACATACATTGTTGATTGATAGGGCTGGGATGTTTTGGTACATTGAAGTAAATAGTGGAAATTGTGTTACATACATGGTTGTATAGGGAGACTGGAGGTAAAAAATATCACACTCAATCTCTCATGTTCTCCCTCTCTTTCTACCTCTTTCACACTTACACACACAAACTACATCTCCATCTATCAGAGGTATGGGAATGCTGATAATTCTGTAAAAAAATTAATTCCCAATTACCTTAATCACTTTTGCTTTCAATTTACCACAGAGTAGAAAACAGTCAATAATTTGAAAATAGAAAAGTATTTCTAAAAATTGTTGAAATTTATGTAATTTCATATTACGACAACTGAAAAAATCTGTACATTCTCAATAATTGAAAGAGAGCAGTTCATCTGTGACATGGATATTTTCAACTTGATTGTTACAACGTGGCTTTGAACCCCAGAAATGTCTTTCGATGTGATATTTCACCTGAGCAAATAGATGACAAGGTGAAGACAGGAATGGAATACAAAACATGTTCTGAAACGTTGACAGGTAATACAGACTGAGATAGAAGGTTCAGCTTTAACAGCCATAAACCATATACATGGAAGAAGGGCCTGGCTTCACAGTCTTGTCCTCAGTATTTCCATCTAGATTGTTTAAATATTTCATATTTCACCTCTAAATAAATGTGACTAATGCCAGCATACTCCCACACATCCGACACAAACACACTTGACATGCTCTCCAAGAATCCAAAGACTATAAGGCAAAAAAGTTTGTTTCGGAAAAAAGAAAATAACAAAAAAAGCTAGCCTCTCCACTTGTTTTTAGGTTTCCTTGTTGCTCCCCTTTCCTATTGAGGTCCCAAGTCTCCTTTCATCTCATTCTCAAAGGCCTCACAGAGATGAAGAACTGACTGTATGGGGAAAGGGGAGGGAAGGGCGTGTGCAACAGCCAGCAGAGAAGGCATTCTAAGAAGTGGAGCCAGTTGCTAACTCCAACTGACCAATCACCATAGCCGATGCTGATGGAGGTTTCGACTTAGAACGGACCGGACATCTGAAGTGAATCTGCAACAAAAAAGAAAAACTATATAAGTATGGAGTATATACAGTAATATATAATGTATATCATATACAGATGCTTAAGAGACAAAGAGAGGGCTTGGAACCTGTGACCTTGATCTGTAGTCAAATGCTCTGCCACTGAGCTGTTCCCACCCCTATAATGAATGTAGACTCATAACAAAACAGCCCTGTCAGCGTTTTACAAACATACCTCAGAGCATCTAGCATGGGTAGCAGGTTTAGCAGGGCTGTGTCACTGGGGTCACTGAACCATGACTTGATGGGGATTGCATTGTCTGCAATCACAAGTTCAAAGTATTATTATTTATCAAATAGGCAGAGTGACAGTGTCAACTTGAATGAAATGCTTGAGACCAGTATCCAGTCAACAATGCTAAATAAAGAATTATATGTGAAACTATAAATATGAAATCAAAGTATATCTGAGGAGCAGTGCAATTAGTAATGTAATAATATGTATATTAAGGAAGTAAATTCAAATAGCCAATGAAAGCACAGTCAATACATTTGTATTGTCCAGTGATGGACAGGGACTCACCTGGATGGCTGCGGTAGGCCCCAGGTGAGTTGTCCAGGATGACCACACTGGACAGATCATGGTGGACCACAGACAGGTCTTTAATATAACTACCAAGGTCCAGCGTACAGTGCTGAACAGCAAGAAAACAAATAAACATTAACAATCACTCAATCAGACAGTTCAAAGGTCAAAGAAAAAATGAGTACTAATGTCACTTCTCATTAGAATAAAGGGAGGCGCATGTTTCGAAATCAATACCTGTTCCTACCCTCTCTTCCTAAGGACCATTTACTGAACTGCAGTACATACAAGTGCATCAAGTAAATGTAGATGATAGATAGATATATACTTTATAAATCCTGTGTATGTGACAATCTTTAGTTACATGAAGGATAAGTCAGGTTACATTTGGCCACTATTTGTTCTTTTTAGTTCTTGTTTGTATTAAAATTAAAATGATTTAAGTGACATAAAGGAAAGAATGTCAGTGTGTTTACCTGTCTGTAGTATCTTCGTTTGAGGATGCCCTTGTTTTTGTCTAGCTTGTCAGCCACTGCAGAACCATATATTTCCATACTGGCAGTAAAAACCACGAGCTCATACCACTGACTCACCTGAAACAAAGTGCATGCAGAAACAACTCAATCATAATCTGACAAAGCTGGAAAACAAAATATGAATTTGTCTTTAACACAGAATTGTAATAATCAACATATTTTAAAAGACAGAAAAAGGTTTTCCACACTCACCACTTCTAGAAAGAAGTCTACATGCGGTCGTTTATGAACAAAAAACCTAACAGGATGTTTGTCAATAACCACCTTTATAAAAATGAAAGAAAATGTAGCTTTAGTAAAGAGATACATTAAATACAAAACAAGATATATCACACAGGCTAATATGTTGACATATAACAGTACAGTTAGTCCGACCTTTAGGATGAAGTCTGGGGGGGTGCCTGGCCGTACTGTGGGTCTCAACACACCATCGTGATGGGAGTGTATTAAGGTCTCATCCAGGTCCAGGACGAGGATCTTCCTCTTGACTGTATCTGGAGGGCAGGAGCCACAACACAGTCAATACCACGCATTGGAAACCCCAAAAAGGAAACATGGGGGAGGGGGGGTCAAATGCTCTACCATTGAGCTAGGGTCCATAAGACGCCATGAAGACTGTCCAACATCAAAGAGGAAGGGCTACTTACTGAGTCTGTTTCTCGACACGGGTGAGAGAGGTAAGGTGTCGTAGCGCACAGTCTGGTACTGTATGACCTGTGGGGGGAAATAGGCGGAGTCACAACTGACAAACTGTGAGCGTGTTCCATTAGGAACATGAGAGTTCTGGCACCTGAACAAGTTCACTTTTTCTAGTTCTAGTTCAACTTTCTAATGTTATCAGGAAATACAAGGTTTCTCATAGCCTGCTGCACGTGTATAAATTGCTGAATAGCCTAAAACTTTCCCATTTTAAGTATGAAGGTATTTTCCCATTGCCTATTTTAAGCATGAAATAAAGTTTCAAGGGTGCCAATCACATAGGAGGTGACTGTACATTGAACCTCCTGCTGGGTTTGCGCACTTCAATCCGGGCCTGCCCTCTGCACTGAAACTATATTTATCACAAACACACACACGTAAGCAAACACAAACACAAATCCTCAGCTGTCAAAGACTGTCAACGAAGAACACAGCGAGGCAATGGGAAGTCCAAGGGAACCATGTGAGGCCTTTGTACAGTGACAGAGAGTCCTCTGCCCGCTGCGTGGACTCTGAGCTGATAACACCGGCTCACCCCAACATACAGAGTACGTCTTTCAAAGACTCTGTGCAGGGTCCTCATTTCTTGTTTTCTACTTCTGGGAGTTGGAGTTTGGGGACCTTATTCACAACCCTCAATATTCTGTACCATGATTTTTTTTTATTATCATAAGATCAACCGAAAAATTTATCACGTAATAGGGTTTGGCCTGCAGTGCAAGTTTGACAACAAATACTCCTCTACATAAGAGATTACATAAACTATGCTTGTCGTAATGGTTTTTTTTTGTCCCACAAGACAAACCTGAACACACTGATGGAGTTGGCAGCAAACTATGCAAGCTCAAACCCAGTAACTACAAATTGTCTGTGAATAACATTTTGTGTCACTGTGACATGCACAGTATAGCCTACATGATAACTCGTCAAGTCCACGTGTGTACTGCTTTCACCTGAAATAACTGAAGCCAAAGTCCACTACTGGCTAATAAAACTGTAAATCTGTGCGTGTATTTGATGAGTCAGAATAAACTGATTATGTGATCAATCTGGTCCTTCGACTTTTCTCCTCTAGGTTAGAACATGTTTGCAAGTTGCTCTTCTAAGCAAGTTCGAGGCAGTGTGTGTTTATGTGTGTAAAAGAGACCTGCTGTTGAGTGAATCAACTCACCGTGCGCAAGTGTTTCCTGAGTATGTATAGAATGAATCCCCATATCCTTGACGTTACTCCGAGGAAAGTGCGAATACCAAGTAAGCACTGGCGGGTCTTCAGCATGGTTGACAGTTTGACGCACCGCCTCTAGGTTAGCGGTGTAGACCAAGCCCGCTTGTCGGTGAGTGCCCAGACTAAATAACGGAACCCCCAGCCCCTTCTAGTACCCTCCAGATCTTATACCCGGCAAGTCGAATACTCCTAGCTAGGTAGCTCGAGACGCTGTCAGCTTGAATTGCCACGTTCTCACAGACGTCCTCTGTCAAACTTCACAGACAAAAGCGAAACAAACAATAAATATGAATTGATCTAAACTAGCAAATAAAATAATAACATTAAAAAAGGTCAAGAGACAATGATGAAACGATATGATAAATTCGCTTAGCTAGCTAGCTAACCTTAGCTAGCTAGCTAGCAAATGAGTCTCTCAACTGTAATTTGATCCAAAAATCGTAAAAAGAAAATGTCTGACTATGTGTAAGTCAAACAGCGGAGTTCTAACATTTCGGATTCTCTTCAAACGGGAAACGATTTGACAAATACACCGAAACCGCCAACTAGGCAGAGTCAACACAGCCTATATGAAGAACCGGAACTTGACGGTGCGCTGTCATTAGTGTCTCACTGTGACTTCCGTTGAAAGGGAAATGTGCGGCTTTCAAATGTGTCCTACTTTCAAACTGTCTGTTGAATCTCTTCATTTTTTCAAATGCATGTACTTGATCTTTCAGTGAGAGAGATACCCATCCGTTTTCAGATCCAGTGGGGGTTATTACACACTGACATTCAGGAATCTATGTTTCATTGCCTCCATGGCATCTCTTACATCTCCTACACGTGTGCTACCATACCTGGAGCCATATATTTTCAGCAAGTCAAGCCATCTGGCTGATTTCCATACCCCACCTGTATGAGACCCCAGCCCACCTTTAGAAATCAGCACTTGTTTTCAAATAACCCTGGTTACATTTGACAAAATTATATATTTTTCCTTGAGAGTAGGTAATTTACATAATGATTAGGGATGTAATGACCATCTTGGGGATTGCACTTGCCCACCTATTTGCGTTTCAAAGGCCAGATGATGGGTGTGTGCAATAGGCTTGGCTGGGTTATAAACATTGAGTTCAGATAAGAAATGGAAATAATGTATGACAAATGTTCAAACCATACTAATACCTAAATAAGCACCATAACCGTGTTCTTGGGGAGTGACTTGGGGATTGGGAGGCACAACATTTGTCACACATTATTTCCATTTCTTATCTGAACTCAATGTTTATAACCCAGCCAAGCCTATTTTACACACCCATCATCTGGCCTTTGAAACACAAATAGGTCGGAAAGGGCATTCACCAAGCGGCACATGACCATTTGTTAAAGAGCAACTGCTCTTGAAGATAGACTAATCGTGGGACATACATTTTAAAGGTAAAGTGCCATATCACGTACACTGTTTTAGTCTTATTTACTCAATTGACTACTGAAGAAAATACACCTTGAAAAGTTAGTTTTTGTGTTTGCCTGTGTTTACAAAAGACAGCATTTTTCACGTAATCTCTTAAAAGTCCTTTTCATAGGATGAACATTGTGTATTTTTTCCTTTTACAGTACACAGATCTTAAATCCAAACCTATGGTAGTAATAGTGGTTTGCCAAAGAAAAAAAGCTTAATGATTAATGCTGGTAGCTGCAAAGTGGGTACGAGTGATATTGTTTTCCCCTAAGCCGTCCGTCATTATGCTCTTGTTTTACCAACATGGGGTGAATACTGAATGTACATGGGACGAGGTGTACCAAAGAACATGGGAAAATGTTTCATGTCAATTGTAACCAATCAAACAGAGTACACAGTGTCACCTGCATCTCGATTGACGTTTCTGACATAGTATGCTGCAGCTTACGAAAGATAAAGGTTCTTTAAATAGATACAACTGTTTTATATTTCTCTTAATAGAGTGCTATTGCTGACTCATTCAACATCATGGACAAACAGCCCCCTGCTTATCACATGGGTTTGGCCCCAGTCGGTGTTCCTCCTGGCCTGGAGTACCTCACACAGGTAGGCCTGCTATAAGCCACAAAGTGTGAACAATACTAACTGAGAATTATTCACGCATCACAGATATACATCCATGTTAGATTTCAAAAAGATGTATTTCGATCTTTAAGGTGGATCAGATCTTGGTGCATCAGAAGATTGAACTGCTGGAGGGTAAGAATGAATAATATCATGATATCGTAACGTTATAGAGACAGATCACACAGAGGCGTTTAGATGGATTCTACTGTTCAGATGCACGTGTTTTCTCAAAGTTCCTTTTGCTCTCTATAGCGCTCACTTCTTTTGAGACCAACAATAAATATGAAATCAAGAACAGCCTGGGACAGGCTATCTACACCGCTAAGGAAGAAAATGACTGTTGCACCCGTAACTGCTGTGGCACTCTTCGCAGATTTCATATGAAAATCAAAGACCTTCATGATCAGGAAGTGATCCACATAGTGAGGCCATTCCGCTGTGCCTCGTGCTACTTTCCTTGTTGTCTACAAGAGGTATTATAACTTTTTATACAACAGCTGAGTGGTTAGGGAATCGGGCTAGTAATCAGAAGGTTGCCAGTTCGATTCCGTGTTTAAAATGACGTTGTGTCCTGGGCAAGACACTTCACCCTACTTGCCTCAGGGGGGAATGTCCCTGTACTTACTGTAAGTCGCTCTGGATAAGAGCGTCTGCTAAATGTAAAATGCCCACTGCCAACAGTGCAACAGGCTTAGCGTAATGCAAAGATACAGTAAAATCCCCTAACCTGCTTGTTATGTCCTGAATATGTAACTTTCCATGTGTGCTTCACATGACTTATTTATCACTTATTAAATGTCAATTCAGATGGAGGTGCAGTCCCCTCCTGGCACAACAGTGGGCTATGTGGTTCAGGACTGGCATCCTTTTATTCCCAAGTTCTCTATCCAAGGAGCATCCAAAGAGACCCTACTCAAGATTGAAGGTCCATTCTGTGCCTGCAGATGTTGTCAAGATGTTGTCTTTAAGGTATGATATTGCATTTCTTAGTCTTCTGTGTACTGTTGTATGTGTGTGGGTGTATGGTATATGTATGGGTAGGTGAATGTATGGATGAATGGTAGCCCTGATATATATGATATACATATTCCACTGTTTCTGGAAAGGTGATGGGGAAAGATGGAGACAATGTCATTGGACAAATCACTAAGCAGTGGAGTGGGATGGTGAAAGAGCTGTTCACAGACACAGATAACTTTGGCGTCCAATTCCCTATGGACCTGGACGTAAAGATAAAGGCTGTATTGTTGGGGGCTTGCTTCCTTATCGTGAGTATTATATCCAGTACTGAATAAGTGAATGGTTTTTGTCTTAGCTACATTAGAAATTGTTGTACTTTTTTATTAATGATCATTTGGTCTTTCAACAGGATTTCATGTTCTTTGAGAACGTTGGTGACTCTGGTCAGCGTTGCAGCGTATTTGGTTAAGCAAGTGAAAGTGGCAAACATAAAAGTAATGACTAAACTTTAATGTTCATTATCTTAACAGTCCACTATATACATTTCAATGTATAATTGCACTGGCTATAAGCTTGTATTAATTACTCACATGAAATAAACATGAATCGAAGTTTTGAAATGGGTTGTCATTAATGTTGGTGTTCACAATGTCACGAAGCCCACATTTCAGTTCAATTATTCTGAATTATGTTTATTTATTGTTGACACATCATTATCGTTTCATTTGATACTGATAGTTCATGAAGAAAGGAATTTTCTTAGTTTTTTTATTCATTCAATATTTTGCATAATAATAAAGACATGTATTCATTGTTATCCAGTGAAATTAGTGAGTTATTAGCAAGGGGGTTTAACACTTTTGCAAGGCACTGTATCCATGTGACATTCTCATTGGGGGCTAAGCCCTCTGATCCTAGAATCGCCCCTGGTCGCCAATATGAAGAATCTTACTGAAAATAAAAATATCATTCAGCTTCCTCTCCTTCCAAGAGTTCAATGTGGCAGCTATTAGGTGTTATCAATGAAGAACAACTTGTCTAAAAGCAACATAAACAGTACAAGCCCAGAATTATAACATCCCTAAACGAGCATCGGGTTATTCGAGTTGGAATATTTGAAATATATACAGTATATATAACAACTTAATAATAATTAGATATATTAGGTATGAATATGTAAATATATGATACGATTGAAGGCGGAAACGTTGATTCAGTGACGTGTTGGAGAGCCAATGAAATGATACAATGGGCGGAGTCAACATTGAATGATAGTCGTCTTCTGCAATCAAAACTGTGCTTTTGAAACCACGTTGAGGTATATAAAACATTTTCGCGGCGCACTCGCCCTTTGTGATAATGTCGGCTGATTATGAAGAGAGGTAAAGTCCCCCTTCCGATTGTTTCTCATTCATAGCTAATCGCTGACCACATAGCTAGCTGATCGTTCCGAAATGTACCCTTTCTATTGCTCCCAGGGCAGCCATGTTACTGTTTATCACTTGCGATGGAATCTAGCTAACCCAGCCGAGCTTCGGTTGCGATGGTAGCAAAATGCGTCTTCTCCCATCAGGCTAACGCTTTGTGTGCATTCTCGTTACCGTTTTTTGTCCATTCCAGTACCGGTGATATGCTGGGGCCTAGTTCCTACCTGCTTGTAATTTGCAACGTCGTTATGATTTACGTCAGCTAGCTAGCTAGCCATGTATCTAGCTAGGAACGGCACTATCTAGCTAGACTTCTTAACGTATATTAACGTTTTAGCGAAGCTTTAGCGCCGTAGTACCGTAGCATAGCTAGCATATGCTTATTTTCTACATTCTAGCGACCAGGGCCGATCATGCTAACTGCACTCGAGTATCGTCGAGATTTGCTTGCTTGCTAACGTTAGTTCCCTACCCAAGAAACGTCACCTTGCTTATATGGACGAATGTGTTCATTTGATACTGTAGCTGGTCTCTTTTGAATGAGACTATTTAACTATACATCCAGTTTTACTGTACCTCTATTGATGTCGAGTGTTTGTGCCTCAACCAAGCGTCTGCGCTAACTAGCCATCATGGAAATGCGGACAGCCCAATGGACGTACTGTATTCTGGCCCAGATGCAAATGGTTGAAAAGGCAGACATCGTTGTAGGCACAAGGCAGATGACTAGCTAATGACGTTATTTCATTCGTATGCCAGTAAAGGGTCGTCATTTCTCCTGGCATGGCGTGCTGTAACATCACCACGAATATTGAGCAAAACCGCTGTAGCTTGGTTCTACTGTTGCAGCTCCATGTTTTTGCGCAATGGTTATTAATTTGCAGCTAGCTCACCGTGGAAGTAGTTTACTACCTCTGTTCCAGCTATTTGATTTAATGACATGTAGTGACGTCCCTCCAGATCCAGAGACAATGGCCCTGAGGGGATGGAGCCCGATGGCATCATTGAGGTGAGTTCATCAGTCACCAGTTGTTGCTATTCAGTCAGTGCACTTGATACAACACAATACTTTGAACTTGACCTGGAATTGTGCCACTTGACAATGGCGTATTATGGAAATCGCACCCGATGCCTGTTCATGGGAAGTTCTGATGTTGTTTGCTGATCAACATGTTTTCAACAGAGCAACTGGAATGAGATCGTTGACAGCTTTGATGAGATGAGCCTGCGTGAGACACTTCTCAGGGGGATTTACGCCTATGGTTTTGAGAAGCCCTCCGCCATTCAGCAGAGGGCCATCCTCCCTTGCATCAAGGGTGGGTAGAAAGCCTCTCTTTCAAGCTACCTCTTTAATACTAAACTGTATTTGGATTTTTTTGCGGTGTATTCCTGGATACCATTTTTAACATCCTCCCCTCGTTCCCTCTAGGTTATGATGTCATTGCACAGGCTCAGTCCGGTACAGGGAAGACCGCTACGTTTGCCATCTCCATCCTGCAGCAGATTGACGTTGAGGCAAAGTCAACTCAGGCCCTGGTCCTCGCCCCCACCCGGGAGCTGGCTCAGCAAGTAGGTCGTCTCTCAGCTCCACGACGATGATGATATATCATATTTATAGTGCGCCCTTCCTTGTTGCGGACGACATCAGGGTGCTAAACTGGTGTTCACCCCTCGCTGCCTCGCCCCACAGATCCAGAAGGTGATCCTGGCCCTGGGTGACTACATGGGCGCCTCATGCCATGCCTGTATCGGTGGCACCAACGTCCGTAACGAGGTGACCAAGCTCCAGGCCGAGGCCCCTCATATAGTGGTGGGCACCCCTGGCCGCGTGTTTGACATGCTCAACCGCAAGTTCCTCGGTGAGTGACGCGCCATATTTGCGTTTTGTTTTTTTGTTGAGAGTACAGATGATCGAATGTATACGTGTATATTTGATTATGTTTTAGCTATGCACTTCTGATCCTTGATTTTCTGCGGTGCTTTCTTAATTTGCTTGGGATTAAGTGTCTGCTAAATGAACAACATAGGCGACATTAATTCAACAACAACAACAAAGTAACATAAATGTAACGTTTTACTTCAGCCTCCAAGAACATCAAGATGTTTGTCCTTGACGAGGCTGATGAGATGTTGAGCAGAGGTTTTAAGGATCAGATCTACGAGATCTTCCAGAAGCTCGACACCAGCACGCAGGTGAGAAGGTGATGGAGGGACTGGGGTAGAAGGAAGGAAACTGTTATTTTGTAGGTCCGTAGGTCATAGTCTGACAGACAAACTAGCTGTTTCTGTTGACAAAGGATTTTGAGTCATCTTAATCATTGATTGTCCAGTTGGATACTAGAGTCGTCTACTCTTGTGTAAACATGCACTGACCATGCACTTTACAGATGCCAAGTCATTTTCTTTAACATTACATTTCAGCAGGGGTAAAAATCCTTCCCTTGAGTGTATATGGTTTTAGTGATCTTATAATTCACCCCTGTCCTTGATCTGTGCTGTGGAGGTGTAATTGTAAACCAATTGTATCCATTTCGGTGCAAAGTCTTCCTGGTTGGAAGTTTGTGTCCTCGTGCGAGAGCTGCTTGCTGACTGTGCTTCTCCTGGGCGCTGTGACGCCAGGTGGTGCTGCTGTCGGCCACCATGCCCCAGGATGTGCTGGAGGTCACCAAGAAGTTCATGCGCGACCCCATCCGCATCCTGGTGAAGAAGGAGGAGCTGACCCTCGAGGGAATCCGGCAGTTCTACATCAACGTAGAGAAAGAGGTAGTAGCTGAGATGTTTACTACAACAGGAGTGTTCGACGTTGGGTGGGACTGAAAGAAAGGGGTAGAATCAATCACCACTTTAATTGTACATGCTTGAGAGGTGTAGACTTTTTTTTTACGGGTTGTCACTCTTGGGAGTGCATCTTAAAATCTAAATCCCAGATGTCTCTTGCCTCTGTGAAACGAGGAAGCAATTATGAGTCCAGAAACCAACAGCTGTTCTCTCTGGCTGGGCACAGTTCCCTTTCACAGCTTTTTAGCAGAAAGTAGATCCATCTCCAACATGATAGTGGTGTGGTGCATGCAGGTGAGTCATCTCACCTTGGTGTCATGTTGTGTCACCAGGAATGGAAGCTGGACACCCTGTGTGACCTGTACGAGACCCTGACCATCACTCAGGCTGTCATCTTCATCAACACCCGTAGAAAGGTGGACTGGCTGACCGAGAAGATGCAATCCAGGGACTTCACCGTCTCTGCCTTGGTGAGAGCGCCTGTCTGGTGGGAAGGGGAGAGCCTCTGTCTGGTGGGAGGGGGAGAGCAATGCCCCTGTTTAGTACTCTGGGGTTCAGCAGGAGGTTAGGGGTTCCAAAGGGCAACTATTTCCTAGAATGACAGCATGTTCTCATCCTTGTGTGTTGGTGTGTCCTTCAGCACGGTGACATGGAGCAGAAGGAACGGGACCTGATCATGAGGGAGTTCCGTTCAGGCTCCAGTCGGGTCCTCATCACCACAGATCTGCTGGTGAGTGAAGATGCAGCGTCATATCCTGGTTCTATCATCTGGTCAGGATTCAATCTGATGTTGAGTGGAGATGGATCACTGCAGCCTGATTCACTTGAATCAGGTTGGAGATGACTGATTCACTGATCCGACATTTGAAAACCACATTCATAGTTTAGTCTGGTTCCAATCTGATTCCTGGTCTTGTAATGTCAGTCTGAACAATCGGATTCCAATGATGTGCCCAGTTCATTTGCATGGTCGTGTCGGTTTAAGACAGAAATATGTTTCTAAAATATTTTTGATATTATTACAGTTAAACCATGTTAGTAGAATGGCAAAACATGTCTTACTTGGTGTTTTCCACCTGTCCTTCAGGCCCGAGGAATAGATGTCCAACAAGTGTCTTTGGTGATCAACTATGACCTCCCCACCAACCGTGAGAACTACATCCACAGGTTAGCGCCTCATCTGAATCCTCAAGTCCCCATCCCATAACACACAACATTCATTTGAACCAGCCACCTTAATCTGCAATCATACCACTGTGCTATACCTGTCGACTTCAACTTACTGCAGTCGGCTGGGTCTTCGGTAACCCATCTCATTGTTGTTTTGTTGTCCGTAGGATTGGCAGAGGAGGCCGTTTTGGCAGGAAGGGCGTGGCCATCAACATGGTAACCGAGGACGACAAGAGAACTCTCCGGGATATCGAGACCTTCTACAACACCACGGTGGAGGAGATGCCCCTGAACGTGGCCGACCTCATCTAAAGATCTAAAGAGCCCTCTGAGGTCTTCTATACGCCCGCCCTACCACTGTCGTAGCCCTCTATCTTCATTCTAGACAAACTCCTTCAACCACTCCATGTATCCCAATTTTGCACTCTTAAATGGGGCAGGGGAACCCCCCGTTTCCCTCCTCTTCCATGCCCCGTGCTGTCCCTCAGGCCTCATCCGTATCGATAGGGCTACAGGAGAGGGAACCATCCCTCAAGTCCTTCCCTTTCCCGCCTTGCTTAATAAAGAGAAAAAAGAATTTGTCATGTATGTTTACTCGAGGACAAACTCATTCTTTTCTCCAGCAGTTCTTTTTTTTTACCAGGCTTTTGAGTCCTTGCAGTGACTGCTATGTTACTGCAGCTGCTTCTGCCTCTGAACCATGTCATACACTATGATACACACGCCACAGGAATGTTCTTAAGGTTGACGCTGTGTTCTCGTCTTCATTCAAGTGGCCGTACAGTATTAAAAAAACTAATGTGAACTATGTGAAAGAAATCCTAGATTCTAATTTCGAGGTCATCGTCGTGTTCTCGATAGTCAACGCCTGTAGGGAGACTGACACACAGCAGGGGGGATTGGGAGTTTTGCTTTGGGTGCAAAGATATTCGATTGGACTCTACACAACAGCTCCATTCATATCATTATGGTCAAATCATTTTATTTATTTTCCACCCTTTTTATTGACATCTTGGTTTCATTTTACAACTTGAGGGAGGGGGGATGACTTCAATAAAGTTACCAAATCATGCATTTGTGTCCTTCTGATCTTGTTTGCCTCACAACTTCTTGGTTCCTACTGATCAGGAGTCTGCAGTCTGATGGTGTGTTAGCATGTGTATCATCTGATGTGCCATTTCTAATTAATTTCACAAAAAAGGGTTTGTCTACATTTGGTTCAGTTTAGAATGGAATCGAACGGGATGGTTGGAGTGCCATGCCCCACTTGGCCTTGTCTGAGATCATAGATGAATTCTTAATGAGAAATGTTGATAAACAATCTTTGAAGAGACAAGACGGTTAAATATAATTGTGGCTCATGAAAAAGGCTGTTGTATTTCTGTGGACTTAACATCTCTGGTTGGTCGTGACTTCACCACAAGATGGCGTCATTTCCACCCTAGCTTGACTGGATTAACAGCAGTCCTTCTTGCTTCCACATCAGCACTCATTATACAGAAAGTTTGGTTGTACAGAAAGACCTATTTTGAATTTAAATCATTATCAAGTCATAGGGTACATTTTCTATCACTTTTTGAAACCTGTTCCAGTCCAGTCTTTGTTTCCAGTCCTACCATCGCCACTTCAGGAAGAGATGGAGTATAAATCACATTTTACATGCTCCTTTATTAAATTTTTCAATGGACTAAATCTTTTTTTTATGTAGTAATGTTTTTCTTCCACTTTGATCACTTAGTAATAGAAGAGTAAAGTAAAGCAAACGGCTCAGATATATATTCTCATATGTTTATATAATAGACAAAATCAGTATCGACCTAAGTAGAGCTCTAGATGCTTTGCAAGTCTTGTGCAGTCTTTCTCCATCCCTTCGCTGGGTGGAAATCCACTAGTCAGTAATCACCCAACTCACCCTCCAACACATTAACTGAATACAGTTCACCGTCGCCCTGCATGCTGTTGTGCTTTGCCGCTTTTAATTGCTTTCCCCGGCCCTGTGAACTCACACCAACCCTGAGCTCAGCTATATGTCGTCTCCGTCAGGGTAGGTGGCCGTTTCTGCTGGGGGTTTTTTTTTGTTGCACCCACCACTGCGGGCCGTCCAACTGCCTCCCCCTACCCCCCGCCGGCGTGGCGATTGTTGCCAGGGCAATGGTGAGTGCAGGGGGCTGGTGGAGGACTGCCTGGGTTGCTCTGCCCTGTGATGGATAGCCAGGTCCCATTTACATGAGAAGAGCAGGGGAACGGGCATGAATAGAGGGACTTTCAATCTGCTTGTCTCCGAGGACTTTCTCCACGACCAACCCCCCATCTTTTCTTTGTGCGACCCTCCTCCGTTTCTTCACCGCGCCTTTTCTTCTCCTGAACCCCCTCACTTCATTTTCTTTTGCCTCATTGCCTCAGATCCGTCTTGCCCAGTTCTTATGTTTGTAATGCTGCCTCTTTCAAACCCACTCACTCTGGGGGTTTTATTTGCCTACTTTAAGTTTGATTTGATTGTCACCCCAACACCAGTAGACATAAATATGTTTCCTCTCTGTCCTCTCCTCATCTCCACAATAAGGACCTGGCTGACACAATGGAACAGGCGCACTCCATACGTACACAAAACTGAACTAAACTGGATAATAGGTGTATTATTCCAGACACAGGAGCCAGGGCTCATTCATTAGCTCTGATATTTAGACTGTGACAGACTTCTTAGCCTTAGTCTTCTTTAAGACATGGGGGTTATTGTACTGAACAGCAGATTTCCTGGCACTAAACCTCCTTAAAGGCACTGTGCAGAAGATTTGATGCACATTAACATAGTTGTTCAAGCAGGGATGAACAAACCATGGGGTAGATTCAGCTGATGGATGTCTATGGGTGCACACTTACTCACAATGGAGGTGTAAAGTGAGGACTATAGAAACTAACAGTGGTCTAGTTGGGGGATTATCTGTGTCCATCAGGTTCCCTCTGGAGCCTTGACACACAGGTACTCTAGACGGAGTAGCTAGAGTTGATGCTATCAACAACAGTTTTTTTAAAGCCTGGTTTATCACGTCGAGTTGTTTTTCCCCCGTAATCCAGTACACGGCCAATTTATAACCATAACAATAAATATTTTACTTCACTCCACTTAAGAAATCCAAGACTTCAAAACAAGTCTTGATTTAGTCAATAACAGATCTACAGCTGAGAGAAAATACGGTTTATAAATTGGGACTTAAAAGTTGTGTTGAGGCAGGTTCCCCTCCCTCCGTCAGCCCTCCTCCATTCACTCAAGTGCATTCCAAATTCACCGCACCCCTTCCTTAGTGATGTAAATGAGCAAGGTGGAGGAGAGAGTTAGGGCCAAGCAGGGAGGACAAGCTCGGTTTCCTCACTATCCGGAGCAGCACACTGGAAGACACTTCTCCTTCTACAGCAGTTCACTAAACAGCTTCATAATGAGTTTGTTTTGAGATTTTCACATTTAAATTCTAAAAAACAGGCTTCTTTTTTCGCTTTACAGCTTAACTTCGTTATTTTACCGTGAGCTTTGAAGGGCCAAACTTTTCGACAGTGTAAAGGAATACTGTCTGAAAAAAGCTTTGCCGCTCCGAATTGCGCGAGTGCGGAACTGCGTTTACTTTTCAGCGTCGTTTCTCGTGATATCGACAACATGTACAACATGCTGGAGCACCAAATGAAGTCGTCAGGCCAGACGCACCAGCCGGGACAAGGGATGATCCCTGGCAACGGACAAGGTCTGGGTGGCGCACACACCGGCAGCAAGACCGCAGCCTGCCAGCCCGGCGCCGACCCCATGGACAAGGTCAAACGGCCCATGAACGCCTTCATGGTCTGGTCTCGAGGCCAGCGGAGAAAGATGGCTCAGGAGAATCCCAAAATGCACAACTCTGAGATCAGCAAGCGCCTGGGCGCCGACTGGAAGCAGCTGACGGACGCCGAGAAGAGACCCTTCATCGACGAGGCCAAGAGGCTGCGGGCCCAGCACATGAAGGAGTACCCCGACTACAAGTACAAGCCCCGCCGCAAGACCAAGCCCATGCTGAAGAAGGACAACATGGTCAACAACTACATGAGTCCCGGCATGCTGAGCGCCCCCTCAGCTCAGGGGCCCGGGGCCAACCAACGCATGGACACCTACGGCTGGGGCCCGGCAGGGGGGTACACCGGGATGCAAAACGAAGCGCTCAGCTACACCCAGCAGCTGCACCGCTACGACCTGTCAACACTGCCGTACCCCTCGGGCATGGCCTCAGCTCAGGCCTACATGAACGGAGCCAACTCATACAGGTGAGACAGGAGTGACGTCATCTCTCAGGAGCCCCGGTGGAAACACACGTGCCGGGTGGCATTCTGGCCCTCCTCAGACAGGGTGGAGTCTAGAATAGTTTAAATGTTCCACATTCAACAGTTTGTTGTGGATGAGTAAATAAGAAGTTATTTGAGACGAGTGCCGTCTCGTTCACGCTCTTGGTTTATATCATGCATATCTTTCTGAACGCAGGGTGACGAGGCTTCTCCTTTGTCAACAGCTCAGGAAGGCTCTGCTAAACTGTAACATGTTGTTAAAACTTCTCCACCAGCACACATACCGTTATCCACTACATTGTCAAACATATAAAAGATAAACCGATCTTGTCAGGGTTTTATTTTAAGGCATGACTTTTATTACTCCTCACTGTTATAATCTGTAAAGCAGTAAGTTTTATAGGTCAAATCATGGTGTATAATGCTGAATGCCCTTTCCTCCCTCCCTCCCTTCCCCCTCCCCCTCCTCTCCTCCCCCACCCTCCTCCAGCCCCATGTCCTACAGCAGCAGTCCCCAGCAGCACAGCCCGGTGATGAAGCCAGACAGCATGGCCCACTCCCCTACAGGCAGCCATCCCCACGCCCATCAGAGAGGCCTGCAGGGGGACCTGAGGGACATGATCAGCATGTACATGCCACCCGGTGAGTCCACAGACCCCAACGGCCAGAGGGGCTACACAAACATCCCCCAGCATTACCTTGGAGGCTCAGTGCCTCTGACTCACATCTGAGAGGCCGGACTCGGACCTTGGAGGTGCTATAGGAAACTTTCACGCTAATTTTCAGTCTTTAGCACTGGCCTGTGATTGGCTGTGGGCCGTCTGGCAAGGGTTTCACCAAGAGGCCGAAGAGAGAGAGAGAGAGAGAGAGAGAGAGAGAAAACGACGATCCCTCACCAAATGAAGGATGGGATGGTGAATGTTTTCATGACGAATAAACCTATTTTGATGTTTCGCTCAGTGTCGGAGGGTATCCTCTTAACTGATAAAAGGAGAAATGAACGCCAAGCAAAGAATCCACAAAGAGGCCCTGTTTGGGTAAACATTTCTAACAGCCTGGGCTCACTGGAGACTGGTCCAACCTGCCATGTCTGAACTGTCAGAGACATTGACAATCCCAAGTGTTGCACTCAAATGTCTTTGCAAAAAAAATAGTAAATTGCCCCAAAATGGGTCTATACTTGGTGTAATTTATATTAAACAACAGCTGAATACAGTTCTGTTTCCAAATGATGATGAATTTTTGTTTGTTTGGTGATTTTATACATGTTTAGCTTTAGTTCAATACTTTGTCAAATATAGCCCAGGCTATTGTAAAATAAAACAAATTTCTTTTTTTTCCAAACCCCCTTACACTAAGGGCATTGCTGTATGAAGTAACATGATGTCACTGGTGTAATAAATACATACAATTATTTCATTTGAATTACTTTACTGCCACACCACTTGCCGATTGGGTCTGTATTCAAAACCATCCAGGCCTTAGCACTATTAAAGAAGCGATGGAGAAAATGAACCAGCTGAAATAATATCTACTACAACACCTAAGTGTTTAAGAGAAATCTGTTATATAAGCCTTGTTCAAAAGAAATAGTCCGGTATTACAAAAATAGTGGAGTTTAAAGCTTTTAGTGTTTCTCCAACAACTGAGAGACTCCAGGATGACAGTAAACGGTAATACTAGCAGCCTAAACTAAGGAGAACTACTAGAACACTGCTACATACTGGAGCAAGTCCACAAGTTGGAAGTATACAGAGTACAGCCCGAGGAAACATGAACAAGGTACTTTAAATATCTCACTTTCCACTTTTCTGCCCGCTCTTTTCCCCCTGCCCGCTGACACAATAGACAAGTGGCTGTCCAGACCATAATAACCCGTTTCGGAAAAACTCATTGTCGGATGTCTTTGAGCATGCAGGTGCACACAGTAAAACCCTGGTTCTCAGCGTTTCTGACGGCCGCCTTTGTCCCCCTCTCTCTGGATATCCCATGGGGCAGAAAATTAGCATGGCATTGAGGGCCTCGTCTTTCTTATCCTATAGTCCGAGCTTAACCCTTTCACTGCTCCCAGCCATTCTCATGCTAATGGGAAGGCCTTGCCAGCACTGCCTGGTTTGTCCCGGGAATGTGGCAGAGCAACCAATGATGTGAGTGCATCTATATACAGACACTAGGGTTGTTGTAAACCTTTAACCAAGTAAAACAACATGACAATAACGTACTTTAAAAAAATTGTAAAAAAAAGTCAGTTACACTACAATAAATTGTTATATCGTAAAAAGGTATTTCAAAAATAAAGAAGTTTATGCATTACCACCATTTTTTTTTAAGGTTATTGACAGGTTTTCTACATAGTGTAGGAGAGGAAATTAAATTAAAGTCCTACAACTTCCACTGACACTGTTGGGACAACGCGAGGTCTGTTGTGGCAGTTTGATGCGAGAAGGCGGGCAGCCCAGACTGGAAGCTACGCCTCACTGCCATGTGACAAGAGGGGGCTGGATGGGCAGCATATTTGATCCCAGCTGTAAACAGTCAGCCATGACTGGGGCAGTTTTCAGTCACGCTTGACTGGATGGAAGCCGTTTGACTGTGTGTGGCACTGGGGAGGTGTGATGGGGAGATAGAGGGATGTGTTTTGTCTGGAACGATCTCTACTTCTAACTACTGCCAACTGAAGCTTATCCCATGTAGATGGTGTGATCTTGGATTGGAGCCATAGCTTTAGTCCAAGTTATCCAGACCTTAGACCGGTTAACTTGGGAAGCATCACAACATCACTGAGTGAATGGTGTGTGTGTGTGTGTAACTTGTGATTACCTGTCGATACAGTTCCAACCCTACATTATAAAAATCAACAACATGCACAACACAAACTTTTTAACACGCGCAACACACTCTTCACAGCAGTATTACAACATGACTCTGCTCCTGAGCGAATGGTGTGTGTGTGTGTGTGTGTGGACTGCCTGCCCCTTTTTACAGCTCTTTGTCTCGCAGGCCCTACAAAATCTAGGTCAAGAAGACAACTACACACACACACACAACTCTGAAAGACACATTTGGGTCTCATTCAGACTCTTGTTGACCAATTCCGTTTGTTAACTGTCTCAGTTTATTTGGCTATGTTGTTTTATATAGTTAAATATTGAGTTCTGAAGACTTTAGACAATACAAAAGAACATTCCTCACAGAAAACTTCCCTTCAAATTGGGACATTGACTCAAGTCACAAACAGTGAAACTTGTCTTTAAATGAGTCATTCAGGTTCCCCAGATTGCCTCCCACACAGACAGAGATGAAGAGATATATGGTAGGGGTGTGTATGGGTGGATACGGCTCTACATTTGCCTGGGCTACATGTAAGTATGCGTCAAAACTTGACCTCCAATAACCTCCGCATTGACAACATATAACAACACATGCATCCAAAATAGAAAGTACCAAGTTTCATTGCTGCTGACGTCTACGCCTCCTTCTCCTTCACACTGGAGGTCCGGCTCCTGTAATACCAGATCTGAGCCAGCAGGAGGCAGCAGAGACAGGAAGCCACAGCATGACTCAGAGTAGAGAGAGACTGGCCTGTCTCCTGAAGCCCAAAGCAACAGGGAAAGACAACAGAAGAACAGGGGGGGGTTACACATCCTTACTTTTGTTGTTGTTAAAAGGTTCTGTGAGTGCAGGTTAAACAAGATAACGATGACTTTTCATCTTGTTGTGTGTATGTGTTTGCGTGTTTTGAATCAAACACTCTGCTAAATGACTAAATGGTATCGAAAACTGTAAGTGAGTGGGTTTACGTATTCAGGCACCATACCTGCAGGGAGGTGAAAATGAGAGAGAGGGAGCCAGCGAAGCCCAGACAGACAGCCAGACCAGACAGCTGACCTGTGGTCCCACTGCAGTAGTTAGTCCACACCTGGACTGCCTGGACACACGACCCACCACACAACAGCAGTCACACCCTCACTCAGCCACACCAGCCCGAGTCACAGTGCTACGCCATCGCCCGTTTAAAGAGACTCGGGTGTCAAAAGGTACCTTGCTTGCGACCACAGCTCCCGTGACGGTGGACTGCAGTCCAGAGAGGACGGAGGGAGGGGTCAGGGAGGACGACAGCAGGAGCATCGCCCCACAGTAGGCCACCACCACCAGCAGCCCTACCACACACACAGGCAACACAACACACAGCTGACACCAACTTCAATTACCACACACACAGGCAACACAACACAGCTGACACCAACTTCAATTACCACACACACAGGCAACACAACACACAGCTGACACCAACTTCAATATCTCTGAGCAACTTTGGATCCTTGAATCCTCATCTTCCCTGATCTTATGTTGTACTTTCTACATGTACTATTAGTACATCGCTTCGGATAAGATGTGGCGTCTGCTATATGCTTGAACTGTAAACGGAATGAAGGAGTTGGTTTGGGTAGTTTGTGCATGTCCTAAACTGGCACCTTTGGCAGTGTCCCCACGGTAACGCAGGACCAGGAAGACCAGAGACAGGGTCTGGAGAAGGGTGAACACTCTCTCACTCCAGGCGCTGAGGAAACATGGAGAGCACACGCAAAAAAGGCATATATTAAAATGTTATAGTATGAATATGTTATATATTGGATATATTAGATGTTAGCCTTGTGATATCTGTTGGCATGCCTGTGAGGTGCTCATTCGGCTGCATAGTACCTGATGGGGAAGTTGTTAGCCATGCAGTAAACCACAGGCTCTGAGAAAGCATAGAGCTGGAGGAGAAGCGAGGTGAGGCTGAGGCCCTCCGCATTCCCTGCCTTCCACACCGTCCACACCTGCGGGATCTGTGCTGAAGGGGGATCACAGACAGGCGGGGCTTGAACCAGAAAACTAACCAGAAAGGGCAGAACCTGAAAGTGATTTTTTACCTAGCACGACGCCAAGCAGAATCCATACTCCTGCAAACTTGCTCAATACGATCTTCAGACACGGAACTGGTAGAAAAACACATAATATTCCAAAACACGAAGAAAACAAGTTGTAAAGGGTCATGGAAAGTTTCATATCGGTATTTGGCAAACAAATCGATGTATTTCGCAAAACAAAATGTATCCAGATTCATAAAAGGTTAAGAACCGTCAACACTTCTGTAAAGACATTAGCGAATTAGTGGAATTCATGTTAATGTTAGTCGTGATGGTATGTAATGCATTGCTCACCGTGCATAAAGTTTATGTCGACAAAAAACCTGTCATAGCATTTCTCTGGCATTAAGTAAGTTAATAAAAACTGTTTGGTAGGTGACAGCGTTTCAACGTCCGAAGTGGCCATCTTTCGAACTGTGCGTTCAGGAAGGAATGTTGACCCACAAATTTTGTGGAAACACATTCTCCAGATCCTGATAAATGACTCACGTGAGTGTAACAAAATATTCTCATACAGAAACGATATATCTCTGCACTCAACATATATATTTTTTTTTGATACAACAGACGAGGTCCTACTCACCTGCATTCACTAAGATATTTTAAGTCTAGTGAATGTATATGATGCTGACAGTTTAAAGTACATATTTACCTGCAACCTCTCACTGTGTCTAGAACTCTTAACAGTTTGTGTTGTTATTTTGTTGGGTTGTGGTTAGTCTTTCTGTATGCGCTTTATACTTTTGTTTGTTCTCTGGTATTTTCACTGAACCACGAGGGATGCATCTTATTAGAGAAGTACAAGAGGAAGAAGATAATAACTGATAGCTGTTTTTTTATTGTGGTGTAGTAGCTCTGTTAAATGACTGAATAAACACATGACACATAAGGTCTTTAAATGCAAGGTGATTTATTGCTAAACTCAAATCAGGAACTTATTAGTTAATAAATAGTCAGTTTGTAAATATGAGTTAATAAATAGTCCGTTTATCTGGACATGGTTTGTCTGGTACACTTTATAAATAACATTCCTGAGCCTCATGAAGGTTGGTGCCCAGTCTCTCATCAATGTTTTACAGTCAGGACTGTGTCATTAGGACTATATATGTTTTAACGCCCTGTCTGTTTGTTTTATCAATGTTTGAACTGTTCATGTGGATGAGTCAGAGCCCCTTTTACAACTGAACTTCTGGTCCAGAGTTCAAGATCACAGCCGAGAACAATGCAAATAAACATGTGTTACAGCCACATGCACTGGAGCCTTAAGTATAGAGAGCATATTTCACCACCATACGTGTTTTTGTGGAAGAATAAAGAGAGGACTTCAATATCTTTATCTTTCCTTCCCCTGCAGCACCCAATTTCCCCTTCATGGCAATAAATTAAGTGCTATCTTATCAAAACAAAGCACCTAGATCTTCATAGAACTGATTGCGTTGTGGTCAGGGGTCCTTGGTTGCTTTGTACATGCATGTTGACTGGTGTTTGTTCAAAATAAATAATTCACACAGAGACGTAATTTGATTGGGGGATGAGAGAACAGGGATGGTACAACAGACAAGTGTTTTTTGTCTTCAGTTTGTAATCACCTCACAACAGGTTGTAAAGCAAGATAACACATGGACATCCTCCTCTCTATTTATGTGTGTTATCATAGCTGGCTACTATGACAACACCAAGTGTGTTTGTCACTGACTGTCACTGACCGGAAAGAACAGATCCAAATATGGGTGTAGCTCATAGGTCTAGCTCCACTCCTCACACCACTCAGGCTCAACCTGCCCCTCCCTCTCGGTATTTAGGGCGTGCCTGAACACACACGAGAAGAAAACTGTGACCTTCCTCTCATAAGTCCTTCCTAGGAATATAATCTAGTGTACAACAATCAGCAGCTTCGTCTGATCAGTCTACCTTTGTGTGGAACAACCAAGGCGCCACCTCAGTACCCCGTAGAACCTTCCAGACAGGAAGAGACAGCATGTGCACGGGAAAGTGCTCCAGATTCATCGGGGTGGCCCTGTACCCCCTGGCTCTCATCTCCATCATCTGCAACATCATCCTGTTCTTCCCAGGCTGGGAGGTGAAGTATGCCCAAGAAGGTAACATTACCGAGGAGGTGAAGTACATGGGGGGGCTCATCGGAGGAGGCCTCATGGTAAGTCAAATGCTCGACCACTGAGCCAACCCCTATGTGCTGTCTGAACGATGAAGATAGAAGTGTGTTGTTTATGATGATGATAATAATGACGACATATATCTATTTAAAGCAGCCTACTGCTGCATATGAAACACCCAACTCACGTTTTTGTACAAACAATTATATGTTGTCAAATATTGTCGTTATTCTGTATGTTATGTGTTGCCTACCTGTTCACCCATCACCAGGTACTGGTCCCAGCTATTCACATCCATTTAACGGGGAAACAAGGTTGCTGTGCCAATCGCTGTGGGGTGAGTAGGGAGGAGAGAGAGAGAGAGAGAATGAGCGAGTGCGAGTATATCTTCTCATGCCTTTTATGAGACGCTCATCTTTGTGTCCTGATAGTAGATTTGAATATTGTGAACCGCACTTTATCTTAGTAGCTTTAGACAGATCTAGCCAAGATGGCATATGCTCCATACTTTAACCAAAGCACAAACAACTGCTTTTACCGTTTCCATGTTTAGCAAACACTGTGATCCAAAGGGACATACAAATAGTGCATTTAGAAAGTACAGAAACAGGGATCAGAAGTACATAACAGTTCTAACGTTCTAACAGTTCCAACATTCTAACAGTATTTGGGGGGGTCAGGGAACACTGTATTTACAAGTGACCAAGTCTCAGCTACCTGGAACGGTGCGGAGAAACGCACATGGACAGAACCTGGTCATAGACTTCCTGGTCTGACGAATGCCTTGCTGGTGATTCATTTGTTTGCACTGTTGCTATTGTCTTCCATTCCGAAGCCTCAATGTTGCTACTGTCTTCCATTCCGAAGCCTCAATGTTGCTATTGTCTCCCATTCCGAAGCCTCAATGTTGCTATTGTCTTCCATTCCGAAGCCTCATGTTCACACACCTTTATGGGGCCTTGCTGTGTGTCGACAGATGTTTCTGTCCATTGCATTTGCTGCTGTTGGCGTTGCTGGAGCTCTTTATAGCTTCTGTGTGGCTATGGTAGGCCTCATCAACGGGCCCTACTGTAAACTAGTACTAGTTTGGGCTACACCCTTCAAAGACAAGTGAGTTGATTTCTAAAGTGGTCTCTGTATTTACCAGACACATCCCAGCTATCAGGCGTGGTACAACGAAAACAATATCTCTCCTACGGTGCAACAATAACATCTCCACTACAGTATTACATAGCACAGTGCCACATAAACAACATCAGAGAGATGATCCGCAAACCCCTCTGATTTCTCCCTCCGCCAGCGAAAACAGTTACCTGAATAACAAAGACCTGTGGGGCTTGTGCACGGAACCCAAGAACGTGGTTGAGTTTAACGTGGGTCTGTTCTCCACGCTGCTGGTCGCCAGCGGGCTACAGCTGGTGCTGTGTGCCTTCCAGATGATCAACGGCCTGTTCGGCTGCCTGTGTGGAACCTGCAAGGCCAATAAGGAGGTAACACTGCTACTACTCATACTATGACTAATAATGCATTTGATTGATTTACTGTTTTCGAAAAGCCCAAATTGAACGTTGCTTTGAATAAAAGCGCCTGCCAAATGAATAAATGTAAAAACATTATTATTATTATTAATGCACCCTTCATTGTGGGCTAGAGGGATATATAGCCTACTATGTGTACATTTTATCCATTTAGCAGACGATTTATCCAAAGCAATGTATAAAGACTAAGGTATCAGAGGGATATGCATTGTTAATGATAACTGTTCTTGTTCCAGCAGACTTACTAAACCAGCATGCGGTCTCATAGCTCATCCACTCTCCAGCCTACACCCGTGATGACGCCAATAACGAGCTCACTGGCGCCCTCTGGTGGTTGAAGTGTTTCCCCCCCTACCTGTACATGACATACACATCTATCAACCATTAACCAATCACAGTTCTTGATTATACAGCAGATGTTTCCTATACTTTTTATAAAGCTCCAATTTTACTTTTATATTTCATTAAATTGTATTCCAATTGTGTTTTGGGATTGTTATTGTCATACCCTTTAGTAAATGAAACACATTTGTCCTCCAGTTTTATTTTATTGTCAGTTATACATTACAGTACAAAACTCTTGTTACAACAAAATGTATCATCTCATTTCAGATAATTTATTCTGCATCTGATTTAATATATATTTTTGATTTGTTATAAACATTTTGCGTTATAAACGTAGCTGAGCGTTAGGAGATTAAAAAAAATACTAAACTGTTTTGAGATGGAATGTCTGTCTCTAAAGACGTGTGCAAAGTTCTTCAAATCAAATGGGAGATGAAAAGGCAAAACATAATAGTTTAAAAGGCGAACATCAACCAGAACTAAAACAGGGTTACATCTCAGGCACCTTGGAAAAGGGGACCTAAAATATCTGTTAAATAAAGTACTATGGAGTAATTAAATGCTATTTCAAGAACTCAATGATTGAGGACAATCGGTTTCCCCTTCCATCCTCTATGAGTGTTAGAGGTGTGTTAGGGAGTGTGTATATGTATCCTTGCACAGATAGACACTAATATATAACACAATGTTTTAAATACATGTTAATTCACATAACACATACAGCTATACATACAGTCGTATGCAAAAGTTTGGGCACCCCTGATAATCTCCATTACTTTCATCTATAAAATGTTGGGCGTTTGGATGAGGAACGTCTTTGTCATATATATACACATACGTCATGGACAGTGATATTTTAGCCGTGAAATAAGGTTTATTTGATAAACAGAAAATATGCCATACGCATCATAAGAGAATTAGACACTTGCATAAATTTGGGCACCCCAACAGAAAAATCACATTCATATTTAGTAGAGCCTCCTTTTGCAAAAATAACAGCTTCTAGACGCTTTTTATATCCTCTGATGAGTGTCTGGATTCTGGATTGAGGTAATTTGGACCATTCTTCCTTACAATACATCTCCAGTTCAGTAAGGTTTGATGGGTGCCTAGCGTGGACAGCCCGCTTCAAGTCACCCCATAGATTTTCAATGATATTCAAGTCTGGGGACTGGGATGGCCATTCCAAAACATTGTAGTTGTTCCTCTGCATAAATGCCTTAGTGGATTTGGAGCAATTTTTCGGGTCGTTGTCCTGCTGGAACACCCAACTGCGCCGTAACTTCAGCTTTGTTACAGATTCTTGAACATTATTGTCCAGAATTTGCTGGTACTGAGTTGAATCCATACGACCTTCAACTTTAACTAGATTCCCAGTTCCTGCACTAGCCACACAGCCCCACAGCATGACGGACCCCCCACCAAATTTTACTGTGGGCAGCAAGTGTTTTTCTAGGAATGCTGTGTTCTTTTGCCTCCATGCGTAACGCCTCTTGTTGTGACCGAATAACTCCATCTTTGTCTCATCAGTCCACAGCACTTTGTTCCAAAATGAGCCTGGCTTGTTCAAATGTAGTTTGGCAAACCTCAAGCAAGCCTTTTTGTGGCGCGTGTGCAGAAAAGGCTTCTTCCGCATCACTCTCCCATACAGCTGTTCTCTGTGCAATGTGCGCTGAATGGTCGAGCAATGCACAGTGACACCATCTGCAGCATGATGACCTTGCAGCTCTTTGGAGGTGGTCTGAGGGTTGTCCTTGACCATTCTGACCATTCTTCGCCTTTGCCTCTTTGTTATTTTTCCTGGCCTGCCACTTCTGGCCTTAACAAGAACTGTGCCTGTTGCCTTCCATTTCCTAATGACATTCCTCACAGTGGAAACTGATAGCTGAAACCTCCGGGATAACTTTTTGTAGCCTTCCCCTAAACCATACTGCTGAACAATCTTTGTTTTTAGATCATTTGATAGCTGTTTTGATGCCCCCATTTTGCCACTGTTCAGAGGAGAATCAAAGAGAAGCAAAACTTGCAATTGGCTAACTTAAATACCCTTTCTAATGATTGAATGCACCTTTTTATGTAATTGAAGGCATAACGAGTTAATCAGACTAATTCTGTGTTGCAGTTAATCAGCATTTAGTAGGCAGAGGTATTCAAATCAAATAAATGATAAGGGTGCCCAAACTTTTGCACAGCCTTTTTTTCACATTTGATTTAATTTCACACAACTAAATACTGCTACACCAAATATCTTTGTCTGGAAAACACCCCAGCACTCAGTGTTAACTAGAAAAGTAATATTACAATATTATATTGATCTTTTTTGGTGAAGACAGGAAATTATCATGCAGCCTCAGAGGGGTGCCTAAACTTTTGCATACGACTGTACTATTCACATACCTGGCCTGGTGACAATGTCCCCATGTCAACCAGATCATATTTAAACATAAAAAAAAACTAAAACTTGATGATCGCCACAACGAGAGGAGGAGCGTGAAGAGGATGGAGTGTGTTGGGAGAAGTCCACACACACCGGGGGTAAGGTCACACCGGCGTGAGGTCACACCGGGCGTGAGGTCACACCGGGGGTGAGGTCAAGTAAACGATGCCAGGACACCGACAGGACGATCAGTCAAACTGCTTCATCATGATCTTGCGGCTCACCTCGTAACCGAGGAAGAGGGCTCCGTTGGCGGGGAACGTGCGGATCATGGTGGGCGTGAGGCCGGAGTAGAGCGCCCGCACACCTGCGCACGACAAACACACACACACACAACACTTAATGCTGATGGTGCATGTACAAAGTAGGCAACAGCCGAATGGAGCATTTGCATGTCCCTTTGGATACAAGCGTCTGCTAAATGAATAGACATGCACATTGACATGAGAGACACCGTATTTACGACACTTACTGATAACAGTACATTGATAAGAGTACATTGGACCGTACGGGGTTTCAAGAGGACGTTCTCCTGGTTGTCTTTACCTTCAGTTCTCGCGATGGTCGTCATGGTTTTGAAGAAGCCCGCCTGTCGCCCGGTCATGGACATCACCTGGATCCTGGACTTGACACAGTCCATGGGGTAGACCACGAGCCACAGACACGCCCCTCCAAACCCCCCGCTGAACACCACTGGGGCCACACCTTCACACACATGCCAACAGACCGCACACTGAGCAAAGTCTTCAATAACTTAAGGGTGCTATTAGGTCTTATAAAAAGCAATCGAGCAGGAAATGACTGCAGTAAATAGAAAACATAAACAAAGAAAAAGCGCACACATAACTAAACACACGAAAAGGCAAGTCTTCTACAAAGAGAAAAGTCAGGCTTTAGTCCTCTGAGTGTTCTGTGTGTGTGTGTTTGTGTGTGTCAGTGTGTGTGTGTACGGACGGTGCCACCGCCTTACCGATGTCGTCCTTCTCACACTTCATGTAGTCGGCGAAGGAGGAGCGACACAGCTCGTACGCCCCGAAGAAGCAGAAGTACCCGGGCACCTCCCTGGCGATGGTGGTGGTCAGGCCCAGGAAGAACCCTGATGGACCCTCCGTCCTCATCACAGACTTCACCACGGACCACACGGTGCTGCATGGGCCAGACACAGAGTCAGAGGCCCCTCCTACTGTCCACAGCCATGTTACTGGTACCCATTAGGGTCAGTCCCCTCCTACTGTCCACAGCCATGTTACTGGTACCTATTAGGGTCAGGCCCCTCCTACTGTCCACAGCCATGTTACTGGTACCTATTAGGGTCAGGCCCCTCCTACTGTCCACAGCCATGCTACTGGTACCTATTAGGGTCAGGCCCCTCCTACTGTCCACAGCCATGTTACTGGTACCTATTAGGGTCAGGCCCCTCCTAATGTCCACAGCCATGTTACTGGTACCTATTAGGGTCAGGCCCCTCCTACTGTCCACAGCCATGCTACTGGTACCTATTAGGGTCAGTCACCTGCTGCTGTCCACTACCACTGCCCCCAGTCATATAGTTGGTATGACCTGTTGAGCTGATACTACCTGTCGAGCTGATACTAGCTGTTGAGCTGATACCTGTTGCTACCTGGCCAGTATAAAACACTGAAGATTCCAAAAGATGCACAGTCTGCACATGCACCACTCACTTCTGTCCGCGAGCGATCTTTCCCGACGCCTCCATCTCGTACATGGCTTGGAGACGACACTTGACCAGCTCTGTGGGGCACAGCACCAGAGAGGAGAAGATGGAGGCCACGGACCCTGCGCTGGCTTTCTGCACGTCACTAGGAGAGAGAAAATATTTTTTTTCAAACCTTTTTTTCAAAACCTTTAGAAACGTTATTATTACAGCCCCACCAAGAATTGTGTTAGCCCCACCATGAAACAGAACTAAAGCACGACAATTGTGTATTCTAACGTGTATGTATTCACATTGAAATTCAGACATTGATTTGAATGGATTACTTAAATAGGGTTGCAAATAACCTAAGATATCAGAATGTCAAAATGCAAAAACACGAGACACAAGAATTTACACTTTGGGACTGGTCAAGTTCAGTTTGGGAGGGTTAATTTTGCACTTCGGGGACGGTTACTATGACAGTGAGGAAAAAGGTAAGTTGTGAGCCCTGGATGTAACTAACGATGATCCAAATCTCTGATATATGTTGATAATTACATGGCTAGTCCCTTCATTATGGTCTGCTTTGGCAAAGTTAACCCTCTCCAGTCCTGGTCTCTTACCTGAGAGCTGCTCCACTCTCCAGCCCTGCAGCCATCCCCACCAGCTGTTGACAGAACCCGTAGCTCATGAAGAGCACCGAGTTCTCTGCTATGTTGGCCATGAGTGCCGGGGTGGTGCCCTGGTACAGGCCCCTCAGTCCCACCTGCCTGTAGGTGGACCTGAAGCAGTCGACAAACCCCCGGTACATGGAGGGGAACGTCTGCATCTTCACCTTGGCTGTGTCCAGGGGCTGGCCGCTCAGGACACACGCCGTGCCTCCTGGACGAGGAAGAGGAAGGGGTCAGGGGTCATGGAGCTCACAGGGTCAGGGGGTATAGAGGTCACGGGGTTGGGGGGCGCTGAGGTCACAGGTCAACATATCTAACTCACACCGATGACTAACAGCACTGGGGGACCGTCTTTTTTCGTCCCAACGACCCATGTAAACTGGCAGCAGAAATCAGAGTTTGTTTAGTGGGGAGTTAATGAGCCGAGGTGCTGTGTACACACGCTGACTGGGAACACAATGAGGCTGGATGGGGGGGAAACGACACCAGTCAGCAATGTCCTAGGGGATCAAATGAGTCAAACGTACAAAAGCTTTTATTTTTGACTTTCATTTCTAGTCGTTCTCAAGCACACTACTGTTGTAGGCCAGGACGTTTTTTTTGAAGCACCTTGTTTAACCCAGACTTACTGTATTACTTTATTATACGTATATATTGTGGTTTACCTATGGCTCCAGCAGAGAGGTCAATCATGGCCTGAACCGCCGGGTGTGGGGCCATGATATCCTGGAACGTCACACACCTTTGACTGTCTTGGTTCCTTGTCAACAGCCTTCAAAAGTAATGTAACTTCAAGTAAGGCAACAGCCAACAGAGATCGCCGTTAGCTGGTTATTATTCATGCAAAATACGACTTTGAGAATAGTTCAGAATTTATTTGTAACTAAATGATGCTCGCAGGGCAGTCAGAGGTCACGTGCGACCAGCCAACAGCTAGCAACTGATGTAACTCTATTGTACCTAAGGGATTTATGTTAAAGAAAGATTGTCAGTTCATTTACTTATGGCAAACACAAATATTGGTAAAGACGAAAGTAGATACATATTACATTAATTTTATCTAGTAGAAAGCAGTATAACAATGCGGTGACAAGGACAATATGCGCGCTGAGGACATGGAGTCCCACTCCCCTGTGTGGCTACAGCAGTAATTCTGTTTCTTCCATTTAAACAGTAAATTCGTGTTCATATTCAGAGAACGAACAGTAAGCCCACGTGAACTTACGTTTGATGCTACATCGAGTGGATCAGGAATTCGGCAAAAAGCGGAGGCATGTCATCAAAGTGTGGGTTTGCATCAGACAGCCATTGATTCGACTAGCCTTGGAAAGCAAGTGTCCAATGATTCGAAGCAAATCAAGATTGTAGAATAGAAGAAACTGCCGCCTCTGGTTTAGCGTGGTGTCCTAGTGCCCGTAGAGTAATTGTGACATTTAGTCATAGATAAAAACGTGCTTTGAGTGGGAATATTTTATGTTTAATCATATTTTACCATTATGATACAAGAACATTGATACAAGAACATTGATACAATATGATACAACTTTAGACAGTTTGCATATCAGCTGGACGGAACCATTAGAATGCTTTTTGTTTCACTTCACGCCGGAGCGTTGTCAATGTCGCACATTGATATAACGTGCATGGACGACATTGCAGACGTCTGTGAAGAACAATCATGTACAGAAGATTGCTTCTTTCGCTCTATCAGACCCGCAACCGTGCAATATACAGGCGAGAGGCATGTATATTGACAACAAAATGTGACACAGTGACACTCCGTTCTAGGTAAGATTGCATGTGCATAAAAGACTAAACTAAGGAATAACAGATGGATGGGGCTAGCTAATCTGCTTGTAGACCAAGGGCAGAAGGTCTAACGGCAGGTAGTGAAGTTAGGAAGCTAACTTGTTAATAGCTAACTTTCTCAGTGACAGATGTCTACACATTAACAGCACTTTAACTTTGTTATTTGTTAATGACAGGTGCCCTCTTACTACGAGTCTGTTGGCTTCCAGAGAGCAAATGACTGTTTTCAATGTCAGCCAGCAAATCGAGCATTATGACAGTCGCATCGTGTTAACGTTGTTTGATACAGTTTTTTTATGTAACCTTTGCAGGGCTGCGAATGGAGTGGGGTTTAGGACACTTGGAACAACGTCAACCACATACTGCGAAAAAAAAGAAGGATCGCTTCATCCTAAAAAAGATATCGAGAACAATGCTAAGAAAGATGGTGAGTCGGAAGCAGCGAATGTGGGCGAAAAGAAGGAGGCTGAACCCCCCGAAGAGGGCAGGGTGACGGCAGAGTCTGTGGGGCAAATGGGTGAGATTAAGATCGAGGCAGAACATGTAATTCAGTTGAGGGATGAAACTACAAATGTAAGCTTAGAAGGGGCAATTAAACACGGAGAAAATAAGAACATAGACGCTGAAAAGGTGATGGTAGAAGTTCAGATGGAGGCAGAGACTGTCACCCAGTTGAGGGATGGAATCCAAAGTGAACGTTTACAAGAGGCAACTAAACACGAAGAAATCAAGCAAACAGACTCAGAAGAGCAGCGTGCAAAGCTTTAAAATGGAGACAGAAAATGTCACCCAGGAGGTGAGGGATGAAATTAAAAGCGATAACTTCCAAGAGGTAACTGAGAAGATAGAAGTGGTAGAGGTTAAGATGGATGCAGATAATGTCATAACTGAGAAGATAGAAGTGGTAGAGGTTAAGGTGGATGCAGAAAATGTCATAACTGAGAAGATAGAAGTGGTAGAGGTTAAGGTGGATGCAGAAAATGTAATAACTGAGAAGATAGAAGTGGTAGAGGTTAAGGTGGATGCAGATAATGTCATAACTGAGAAGATAGAAGTGGTAGACGTTAAGGTGGATGCAGATAATGTCATAACTGAGAAGATAGAAGTGGTAGAAGTTAAGATGGATGCAGAAAATGTCATAACTGAGAAGATAGAAGTGGTAGAGGTTAAGATGGATGCAGATAATGTCATAACTGAGAAGATAGAAGTGGTAGAGGTTAAGGTGGAAGCAGATAATGTCATAACTGAGAAGATAGAAGTGGTAGAGGTTAAGGTGGATGCAGAAAGTGTCATTCAGTTAGTGGATGAAATTATTAAAAGCGATAACTTCCAAGAGGTAACTGAGAAGATAGAAGTGGTAGAGGTTAAGATGGATGCAGAAAGTGTCATAACTGAGAAGATAGAAGTGGTAGAGGTTAAGGTGGATGCAGATAATGTCATAACTGAGAACATAGAAGTGGTAGAGGTTAAGATGGATGCAGAAAGTGTCATTCAGTTGGCAGATGAAATGAAAAGCGGAATCTCACAAGAGGCAACTGAACACAAAGAAGTCATGGAAACAGCTGAAGAGCCAGCACCAGTAGTAAACATGGAGGTTAGCGAGACAGTAGAGCAGGGGGTTCAGAAAGCGAAGGAGGGATTAAAACACCAAACCGAGGAACCAGTGAAGAACGTGAAGGAAAGCCTGCTGAGCCTCTTGGGAGCGATGAAGGTTGAGGTGACCACCAAGAAGAGCGTCAAAGCCTTGAAAGTGCAGAGCAGGTCGAATCCTGTGGCCAGGCCCAAACCAGCAGAGATGGAGAGCACAATCAGCATGTTTCAGGACGCCAGCGCACCCGCTCCGCCTCAAAGGTGAGTCTACATGCACGGTGTGGGGGATGGGTAGAGCTCAGTGGGAGAGCATTCGACTGCAGATCCAGAAGTTCAAACTCGTGTGTTTTGTGTGCGGTTGCGTGTAGCGAGAGTACGGAGATGATGGCTGCTGTGTCTGCCGCGGCGTCCACCCTGCCGAACCCCCCTCAGGCTGAGTCTGAGCTGCTGAGGCAGCTGAAGCAACAAGAGGCTCTCGCGGACGCCCAGAAGACCGGCGACGTCGCCAACATTGGGTACGTTACATTCATGGAGAGAGAAAAAATCTTCAAATGTCTGGGGGGGGGGAAAAATGTGAACCTGAAGTGCAAAACTTCATGATGTGTTTTCATCTCAGGAATATCATTGCTGACATGAAAGTGGGGAAGCGGCCGGGCCCCAGACAGAATGCCTGGTCGACCAATCAGATCCGTTTCGACGAAGATGACAAGTCCACCCTTGACAGGGGCATCATGGCCGATATGGATGGAGCGAGAGGAAGGTAAAGATGGGACAGGGTCAAGGGTCGAGTCAGTTAGGGGTCAGATGGCTGAGCGGTTAGGGAGTCGGGTTATTAATCAGAAAGTTGCCAGTTTCGATTCCCGGCTGTGCAAAATGACGTTGTATCCTTGGGCAAGGCACTTCACCCTACTTGCCTCGGAGGGAATGTCCCTTTACTTACTGTAAGTCTCTCTGGATAAGAGCGTCTGCTAAATGTAAAATGTAACCAAACCTGCTACCTTTTATTGTTGTTATTATTATTATAATGATCTTTATGGATATAAGTAGCAGGGTTGCCTTGACCAACATCTCCAGTTTGTGTTTGAACCATCCCCCACCTGAACCATCCTGTTACAATCTCATTGTCAGGAGGAGCCTGTTTTCCAGGAAGAGGATGAACATCTTCAACCCCGCTACCGAGAAGCCTGTCGAGGCAGACACACACTCAGGTGAGGGATAAGAAGCTTGCTTCCTTGCGGAGAGCTCATGTCGTCTGTCTTTTTAAAAGTGCTTGGTAATTGACTTAATCAAATTCAGTTAATCACATAAAATGTCTGCAACATGATTGTGTGTTGTGCTATTTACAGCTTCGCCAACCCTATGGGACATGGAGATAGCAAACGAAGTAGCCCTGTCAGCCAATCTGAAGTCTCGTAATGGACTTGAGGAGATGATTAAGTGGACCAGAGAGGGCAGGCTGTGGCAGTATCCAATCAACAACGAGGCTGGTCAGTTCCTACAGTTCATTTGAAATGCGTAACTATGCATGAAGGAGAGGAATCATCATAGTAATGTATTCATTTAGCAGATGACACTGGAGGGATTTGAACCTTGAACTACCGAGCTATACCAAACCCTGTGATAGTTTTACCTCATCGCAGTGAAATGTAAAGTTTCTTTGCTTAGTTTGTCTCTCTGACTGTCTCTCTGACTGTCCTCTGTGTCTCAGGGCTGGAGGCGGAGGCTAGCGTCCCCTTCCATGAGCACGTGTTCCTGGAGAGGCATCTGGAGGAAGGCTTCCCCCGCCAGGGTCCCGTACGCCACTTCATGGAGCTGGTGTTGGTGGGCCTGTCCCACAACCCTCACCTGACCGTGGGCCAGAAGGAGCAGCACATCACCTGGTTCAGGGACTACTTCCAGGAAAAGGAAGAGGTACTGAAAGAAGCAGAGGTTTACCTCAACTGACCTGGACAGAGGTCAGAGGGGTCGAGGGGACGATCACCGGGAGGGGACGTGCCAGCTGTTTAGCCGGCCCTGCTGTGGAGCGGCGAGGGGTCGAACCGTTCACGTGAAAGCGTCGAGAGGCTTAAGAGAAAGCCTGGACTCCAGAATCATTAACATCATATTATATTAACTGGTTTATAAATGTTAATATATTATTCAAACTTGTCTGAAACTTGTCTGAGAATGTGTTTCCTTAGCGTCTTTCTTTTAATACTGATTTATTATCGAAGTTGCCATGATACTGTTTGAAAAATAAACACTGTACATTTAAAACATCCTGTTTGAAGCACTTGTTTAAGTCAGGTGCAAGGTTTTTATTTTTCCAAATATTGCTTATTATTTTACTCAGCATTCAGACAACGAATATTTTGCCTGTGTTGCATTTTCACACAAAGGTGTATGTTTCATGTTTTGCTCTTGACTCATGCGGTTATGAAAACAGGATAGAGAATATTTTTTTATGGCTGACTGAGAAGTATTTTGCCTTAACGGAGATGAAGTGGATTCAAAACATTTATTGTATCAATGATGGCGTGAACGTTCATTTAAACAATTAGAGGCCATTTGTTTTGTCAAGATCGCGATGGAAGGTGTTTTTCCCACAGGTCCGTCGTAAGATAAGTTACTCGCACAGGATATTGAAGGCTCTTTAGCCAAATCACTACAAGAGTAAATTGACTCAAGTGTGACATTATTTTCACCCCAAACACATCGGACAGGAAAAGGAGGTTAAAGTATGAAAAAAACATTGTGCCAAGTCCGTCCGATTACATTCTTGTTAAAAAAAACACACTTAGCAGTCCATTGTGTGAAAGGATCAGGAAAATAGGAGAACTTGGCATATGATTCCATGAAAGGGAATTGGGATTTGTTTCCTTTAAAGGGCATTTTAATTTATCATTTGTATTTATAGCACACTCAATAGGCTTCTATCCTTTAACAATTTGAAAAGATGTCGACTAACTTGACATTGTCCTGGAATGGTTCAAATGCTTGAACCATTCAAGTTCAAGTTGATTTTCAGATGCACATAGGACAGGGTTATTTGGGGTGAAATGCTTGATTTTTAGGCTTCCCAAACAGTGCAGACAATTAAAGAATACATAATTGAAAATGAAAAACAATTTAAACACTAGTTAAACAATGTATTTATTAAAAACAATATGCAATACAAACAAGTAATGTGAACATGAATTCATTACGTTACGTAGGCCTATTATGTTTTTTTTTCTCCGCTGGAGTCAACCGACTACAATCGAATGGTTGTAGTACTTTGACTATCCACCACGTGACAGGATTGCTCCACTTCTGTAAGTGCATGATCTCAAATCACCTGGCCAAGTAGCCCTATGCATTACCGGTCTTCACAGTGAAATGTCCTGAACGAAAGCATGGTATCTCCTTGTAAGATATTCAGGGGGCAAGGTTAATGAGATCGTCTGTCTCTTTAAGTGTAAAACCATAAGAATATGCCGTTAACAGAATTTTCTGATTATGTGGACACCAATTATTCTGTGTATACATTCGGCTATAGTCCATAAAACTGTGATAGATAACAACACTTTCGTAATATATAGGCTATCTTATAGAGGTGATTTTTTTTGCAAACTTTTAAAGGCTGACCTATGACATACCTACTACGATTACCATCCCAGCTGCATATTAAGGTAAATTTGCGATACAATTCTGTTATTTTCATAACTCAGTTATTTCACGTAATCATGGCTAACATTAGGGCTATACAACATGAAAAACATGTTTTTCGTACTCATAAATTTTCCATGTTTAACTTTACGTTTCAACTCATAGTTTTGGGGGCAGAACCTGTTTACCTTGGTATCAAATTGTCATTGGTGGTTGCAGGTTGTCACTCAGCCAAAGTGGGTGTTACTATAGACTTCATCGTTTTGGAGAGACTCATAACCGTTATTGACAGAAAGCAAGACTCCGGCATGACAGTCATGGTAGAGACCGAACACAACAAAAGTATTTCGGTTTAAGTGCGGGCGGACATTAAGACTGTGGAGCCGAGTTATCTAGTTACCTCTTCGTTTGTCAGCGCTACCAACCAGACTCTCAGGCAGTTCAAGAAGTGCGGTAGCCCTGTCCTTTTTTTTCCTTTTCTTTTTTTTAACTTCAGCTGCATGGACGATTTTTCGAGTGTATGTATGCGGCATTTAGTCAGCTGTAGTTAGCTTTTAGATATGGCAGAAATACCGCCGCACCCGATGGTTGACATCGACCCGGATTTCGAGCCACTTTCCCGGCCTCGATCGTGCACCTGGCCTCTGCCTCGGCCGGAGGTCTTCGAACCAGCCTCTTCGAACACATCCTCGCCGGCGCCATCTGTCAAACAAGAGCCGGGGGGAAATGTCGAGTTCATCAGTAACCTCGGGTTGTTGGAGGAGACCGATGACTACCCAGAGGAGAAACCGCTCATACTGTGCAATGATTTCCAGTGCCAGGAGAACTGCGTACACGGGCAAACACATCAACAACACCCACAGCAGTTGCAACACCCAAGTCCCCAACTGCCTCACCAGCAACAGGTGCCCCCGCTGTCTTCTCCCGTCGGGGCAAATTCGGTGGCTGGTGCTCAGAGGAAAAGCAGCTCGTCCCGGCGGAACGCCTGGGGGAATATGTCCTATGCCGACCTCATCACCAAGGCGATTGAAAGTTCACCGGAGAAGCGCCTCACATTGTCTCAGATCTATGATTGGATGGTGAAGAGTGTGCCTTATTTCAAAGATAAAGGAGACAGTAACAGCTCCGCAGGTTGGAAGGTAAGCGTCCTTTCCTGTGGAAGAATAGTTTTTCACATGTTTTTCTTTTCTTTTAAGCGTCATTCTGATAGTCTAGCTACCGGGTTCAGACATGTTATTGACCTGGTACCTTTAACGCACATTGGCGCTTTTTTGGACATATGGTCAGTTTGGAGAACATGGCTTTCGACCACGAGTTAGAATCACAGTTTTTCGCTCTGATTGGCAGACATTCACTTATGAACCCATGTGTGGTCTCACCCAATGAGCCCCCTGAACCGGATAAGTGAAAATGAACGCAGTTATGCAGTCGAGTTATGCCGCGCTTTCTCGAGTGTCTGTGCGTAAAAGTTAGTTTACGTGTAGCCAGACAGTAGGAAATACAAAGAATGTGTGTGTGTGTGTGTGTGTGAGAGAGAGGGGGGAGGTGTATTTTTACATATTTATATTACAAAGCGACATAACTTTAAGAGGCCTCTTGAGTGTGTTTTGTTTTACTTCATGACGCATATGGTACATTCACCTTCCGGATTATGAACATTAACTACTGACATCACGTAACTCAAGATGATCTTCTGGACAGGGGGGGTTATTTAAGTGACACCCAGTAGTCAGTCTCACATGCTCACAGGGCGTTAGATATGGAGTTACATTTGTGATTCAGGGTATGTCTGGTGACCAAACCCTGGTGTCCCCAGCAGTGCAGGTCAGATGGCAGGGGTCAGAGGTCAATGACATAGTAGATTGTGTGTCCTCGCTGACCTCAGACAGATGATGGATGGTTTTCACACGAGGAGACGAGTGAGTGTGGGTGTGTCAGGTGTCCTCCGAGCCCTTGGGGCTCTACGACAATACGAGGCTCACTGGTTCCACGGACGTCAGCGGCCCTGCCCATCTACGGGCCAAAAATACCCCTGTGGGAGCCACCTGCAATTACCTGAGAGACAGGTACAGGAGAGGTGTGATCTTAACGTGTGACAGTCACTGTCTACGCATGCCATGACAGCACTCTGTCTGCGCTCGTCGCCTTGGAGACGTCAGCGTCAGCATTCCAGGAGATGATGGGATGTTAAAGGGGATTTGTGTTTGAGCTGTAGCTGTTAGTGGTGGAGTGAGTGGGTATGGAGAAGAGACAGGGACAGCTCTCTCTCTCTCTGGACTTAATTTAGCCCACATTTCTCAATAGCACAAGGAATGTATTAAAAGAAAATGTTTGCCAACTAGTGGTGTTGCAAAGGGGACTAAAAGTTCCCTGAAATATTCTGGCAAATTCCTATGGGAATTATTAATAGAAAAAGTTTATAAAATATTTGTATTTTATTTGTTTTATTCTTTGTGACATGAACTAGAGAAGATCTGTGAACTTTAATATAGTTGGAAAATACACTTGAGAAGATCGATTGAAAACGTGCCATACCTGTTGGTGAGAACAGTCTAATGAGAATGTAATTGAATGATGAATTGCAATTCACTGCACGCATTCTGCATGCTTCCCTCACATGAGCAGTTAATTCTTGCGTCACATGTACCTAGGCAGTCCTTAGCACCATCCATCATCGTCCTCACACTGCTGCATTCAGCCCAAACAGCACACAGGCATCCTGGTCTGTTTAAATGATGTTACTGCGCTAAAAAGGTTGGTCCGATGTTAAGTAGTAAATGCTTAAGAGCTGAGAGAGAGGGACAGACCGGGAGAGGGGGGATAAACCAGGAGAGAGGGGGAGAGACCAGGTGAGAGAGACCAGGAGAGAGACCAGGAGAGAGGGGGAGAGACCAGGTGAGAGAGACCAGGAGAGAGACCAGGAGAGAGGGGGAGAGACCAGGTGAGAGAGACCAGGAGAGACCAGGAGAGAGGGGGAGAGACCAGGTGAGAGAGACCAGGAGAGAGACCAGGAGAGAGGGGGAGAGACCAGGTGAGAGAGACCAGGAGAGAGACCAGGAGAGAGGGGGAGACCAGGAGAGACCAGGAGAGAGACCAGGAGAGAGGGGGAGACCAGGAGAGAGCCAGGAGAGAGGGGGAGACCAGGAGAGAGGGGGAGACCAGGAGAGAGACCAGGAGAGACCAGGAGAGAGGGGGAGACCAGAGAGAGACCAGGAGAGAGGGGGAGACCAGGAGAGAGGGGGAGAACAGGAGAGAGACCAGGAGAGGGGGGAGACCAGGAAAGGGGGAGAACAGAGAGCAGGAAAGAGGAGGACCATGCGGAGATCCTAGCCCATGAGGGAAGACAGTAGAACCAGAGGTTGCTAGGAATCAGACAAGCATGTTGACAGGACCCGAGGGCCCCTGCTCCCCCATCACAGATCTCTGCCCGGCACATACACGGACTGAGTTGACATAGAACCACCTTCAAATGACAGTTTGGTTCAGATGGTTTCTAACCTGTCTTTAGTGTTCTCCTCCAGACAGCGTCTGCTTCACTGTCTAGGATGTAGAGAATGTGACCTCATAGGCACTGTGCCAGCTACGGGTGGTAGTCTCTTGGCTGTGTGTGTGTGTGTTTACATGTGTGTGTGTGTGTGTGTGTATGTTTACATGTGTGCGTGTCTGTGAATGAATGTGAGACGCTCGTCGGTTCTTGGACCCCACCCCGGTGAATCAGTGCAGCTTGTGTTGAGTTTCTGGTTGGGGCATGTTGAACAAGAGCCAGGGGGTGTGGACCGGAGTGGGACAGGGGAGAGAGAGAGAGAGAGACGCCTCTCTCAGCCACCACAGAAGAAGAACCGGTCATTAGTATTGCTTCATGTTCAGCAGGCTTCATATTGGTCTTACATAGCTCTGCCACACTCCCTCTGAGACTGGAATGATCGGTGTTTTTCGCTCTGGAGTTTCAGAGCTCATTTTGGTACGCGACCAAATCCTGTCTATAATAAGTGACAGGAAGTTTGGGTTCTTCTAGAAACACACTGTTGTTGTTCACGGCTCAGTCCTCGTCATATACTTCAACAGCACCGTGTTTGGCTGAGTCAAACACACTTAAAAGTAAGGGGTATTCAGGTACAAAATGGATAGCGATTTGAAATAAATCCAAAATAGGGGGAAAAGACATCTGAATATGTCAGTGTTGACGTAGTTCGAGGTTGACTATGTGTGGTCCTTGTGGGTGGTTATGCAAATGTTTAACAGTCCTTGATGTCAGAGGCTGAACCTTGGTACCCCAGTAACCTTTGAAGTCTGGGAGTGATTTTCCCCGTCCTGTGATAGCACATACCTCTGTCCTCTCCAGCATCCTGGCTTCTCACTGAACAAACAGCGTGAGAAGCGTCCCACGTAACGGGCCCAGGGTTATCTAAGAGTAAACACAGCATCCACGGCACATGATCCAGCGTCTATATCTCCGGATCAGAACCAGGGGGGAGCGCGGCAGGAACGTGTCAGCCGGTCATCACCAGGCCACGGGCCCACCTGATCCAGTCTGAGCCACGCTGAGCGACACACGACACAGCTCTACGCACTGAGGGTTCTGATTCCGGTTCCGGAACTAAGCCAGTCGGTGAAGATTCCACTCGGTCTCTGTTTGGGGGGGGGATTGGGGTGCCAGACAGGACCGTGTCCGTCCCCGAGGAGGCAGTGGAGGTGGTCTGGAGCAGGGCCTGTCGTGGAGAGAGGCAGCACCAGCAGTCAGGACTGCGCTGAGTGCAGGAGGCAGTGGAGGTGGTGTGGAGCAGGGCCTGTCGTGAAGACACTGAGCCCGAGAGGCTTCACCAGCAGTCAGGACTGTGCTGAGTGCAGGTTCACTCACTGCTCCCTGAGTGACGGATGGCTCCGAGTGTGTGGTTTAGCGGTGGAGGGGAACAATGCGAGCGTGTTACAAGTTTTGGAACACAGCCCAAACCGAGATTTGAGAATAACAAGACGAGCATTGCTCTGCAACCTCCTTAAGGCTAGCCAGAGACATTCCTTAACAACTTGCATGTGCTTGTTAAACAAAGGCCCCACATAGATTATTTTGGTTTCGACAAATTCTGAAATAACGTAAGAAAAAAGAAAGGTATTTGTGTCTACTATGACTGTACTACGATGGTATCAGTCATGGCCTTGTGCTCAGTAAGGAAAACACTGGGACTGAAGGTCTGATTTGGGTTTGTTTATTTGAAAACAAAGTAGTGAGTGACTAAGCTACGTTCCTGCGTGAAAATTGAGTAAGGGTTCAGCTGAGGTGACACGTTATTATAGGTGTTATGCAACAAAACATTTACTGGAATCGCAATGCTGCGGGCCAAAGTCTGCTGCCTGGCAGGAGTCAGAAGAGACTCCGTAGTGATCTAGACCTCAGCCAGGACAAACCGGCAAAAGTAATCACATGACTCACCCTGCCTACTCTTTTCAGAACGTGTGAGTGTGTGTGTGTGTGTGTGTGTGTCTTTCTGAAGCCTTCTTCGTGGCTCCTCCCCCTCCGTGAGAAGATCATTAAAAGCCATCTGTATCAGGAAATGCCTGTGGAACTGTGTCTGATCTGCCAGCAGAAATCGGCTCCTATTGTATAAACACCACGTAAAGAAAGAACCAAAAAAACTGCCTGGTCATTGGCTGGTGAGGAACGACTGCCCTGCCAAACCTCCTATGCCTCCTCCTTTCTGTTTCTGTCAGAAATTCCTCGACACAGCCTTCCCTGTGTTCATCACGGGGCCCCGTGCGCCGGACAGCCAGCCTGCCGCGTCAGACAGCAGCTCAGTCCAATGTTATTATCCCGGCCGACAATAACAGGAGGCGACGCAAACACCTCAATCATTGTGTGGAATTGTGGGTAGGAGGGGAAGAGAGAGGGGGGGGGGTGGGGGGGGTGAGGGGGGGGTGGCAGGGAAAAACGTCAAACTTCCTCCATTCCAAAGTTATGTGCTCACTTCCCTGGGTCCATGTCCGCTGGAGTTTCCGTAGCGGACGCCACAGCCTGGGCTCTCAGAGAGAGGAGCTGTGCTCTGAGAAAGAGGAGGAACAACAGTCTCTTTCTGTCGCCTCGCTCTCTGAGGCCGCTGCAAGGCTTCTATACTGGCCTCGCTCTCTGAGGCCGCTGCAAGGCTTCTATACTGGCCTCGCTCTCTCTGCTGCCGCTGCAAGGCTTCTATACTGGCCTCGCTCTCTGAGGCCGCTGCAAGGCTTCTATACTGGCCTCGCTCTCTGAGGCCGCTGCAAGGCTTCTATACTGGCCTCGCTCTCTGAGGCCGCTGCAAGGCTTCCATACTGGCCTCGCTCTCTGCTGCCGCTGCAAGGCTTCCATACTGGCCTCGCTCTCTGAGGCCGCTGCAAGGCTTCTATACTGGCCTCGCTCTCTGAGGCCGCTGCAAGGCTTCTATACTGGCCTCGCTCTCTGAGGCCGCTGCAAGGCTTCCATACTGGCCTCGCTCTCTGAGGCCGCTGCAAGGCTTCCATACTGGCCTCGCTCTCTGAGGCCGCTGCAAGGCTTCCATACTGGCCTCGTTTTCTGAGGCCGCTGCAAGGCTTCTATACTGACAGCGTGTGCAGGACGGGGGTGTTAGACCAAACTGAACACAACTAAAATCTTCGTCATTTTCACGAGTACCATCGCAGTCACCCCATGTTCAGTACAAACCCCAGTGAAAACCAGTGACAGGACTCTGAAAGGTCCTGTCTATAAATCTAAGCTTCTGTGTGACCAGGGCCCCACACAGGCCGCCTCATCTTGTGATTGGGACTGAGTTTAGCTGGAGGGCCGCTGTGGGGCAGCGCGCGCAGGGGCATGTGCACACCATGACCTCCAGACAGACTGGTAGTCAGACATTTAAACCACGTGAGGTCAAGCTTAGGAGCCAGGGGGCTGCAGACCACCACACACACACACACACCAACACACACACACTCACACACGCACACATGCACTCACACACACACACACCAACTCACACACACACCAACACACCACACACTCACACACACACACACACGCACACACTCACACACGCACACACTCACACACACTCACACTCACACACACTCACACACGCAGAGCTTTGCTCATGTTGAACCCCCTGATAGTGAGACAAGTTCGACTAATAATACGACTTCACCAGGAATGGGTGAGAAACATCATGGCATCCTAGTTATGCGCAAAAAATGTATTTTTCCTTTTCGTTTTTTTTGTGTCATGTTATGGTGGAACCTTTCTGCCTATTGGTTATTTTTACACTTTCCTGTAAAAACAGCAGCAGCATCCTCCACAATGGACTATGATGCATTTCCTGCTGAGTGGCTGGAAACACCGTGTGCTCCGCCCTGGACAAAACATGAGAGCCATTCAGGGAGCGGGCGAGGCCACTCCTAGGTTCGACTCAAACAACAAGCACGCGTCCACACAGTCCCCGACTCTGTCCAGTCCCTCTCCGCGAGACTCAAGTCCACACACCTCTCGCGCGCAGAGAAGTGGTTCGTTCCTAGAAGGGGGGTTTCTAACCTCTCTCGAATCCTATCTCCAGTCATCACATTCATGCCTAAGGTATGTCGAGTGGAAAATAAACGTCAAGCACCTATCACTGTGTCTGATAGTGAGATAAGAGTGATCGCTGATAGGGTGCACAGGCAGGGTGTGCTGCCTGTGATAACAGGCCTCTACCCTGCAGCTTCCTGTGTTGGCCGGAGCTAGCAGAGGTCAGAGGTCATCGGTGGAGGTTAGAGGTCGTTAATAGAGGTCCCTGTCACCCCCCTACCTGTGTGTGTGTGTGTGGTGGGGTGTGGTGGTGGTGGGTGGGGGGTTACTCCGCCAGAGGGGCCCCAAAACAGAGCCTCTCTCTCTCCCATGAGAGGGCTGTGGAGAGGGAGGAGGAGGGAGAGAGAGGGGGAGACAGAGCAAGCACTAAACAGAAAGAGACAGAGTAAGAAAGAGAGAGAGAGTGTGACACAAATAGGCAGAGAGAGGGACAAAGAGATAGAGGGAGGGAGAGAGAGACACCGGTGTACAGAGTGCACTGTATGTCGTCTTACTGGAACTGTCTGTTTTTCTCAATGAGCTGTGACCTGATCCGTTGGCACACATGCAGCACAGGAACTGGCCCCACGGCTGAGCTCCCAGGGGCTACCTTCCTCCAGCGCTGTCAGTTGCATCTGGGGTTCACAACTGGGACCTGTGGTTCAAGTTAGGGGCTGTGGGCTGGGAACTGGAGGCTGGAGGCTGGGACCTGAAGGCTGGGGCATGGAGGCTGGGACCTGGAGGCTGGGGCCTGGAGGCTGGGGCCTGTAGACTGGAGGCTGGGACCTGGAGGCTGGGGCCTGGAGGCTGGGGCCTGTAGACTGGAGGCTGGGGCCTGGAGGCTGGGGCCTGTAGACTGGAGGCTGGGACCTGGAGGCTGGGGCCTGGAGGCTGGGGCCTGTAGACTGGAGGCTGGGGCCTGGAGGCTGGGGCCTGGAGGCTGGGGCCTGGAGGCTAGGGCCTGGAGGCTGGGGCCTGGAGGCTGGGGCTAGGGTTGAGGAGTAGGGTTCAAGACTAGAGGGCTGGAGAGTGAGGTTCAGGACTGGAGGCTTGACACCAGTGATGGTTTAACCTCATAAGAACAGGTTGGAGTTGGAACTGGCTTGGGCTGGCTGAGGTCTGTGGGTTAGAGTACAGTGTCGACAGAATGTGAGGCACGTAGTATATGCTGCACTGTGTGCACACCCTCCCTCTCCCCTCACACACACACACAAACACACACACACACACACACCAACACCCTTGGGGCCTCTCCAGGCTCTATGCTAACAATGCATTACCGCAAGCAATTAAGAGACTCGATTCATCAGGGGCCCACAATTCAAGTCACAAGTCCATTAATCTGTCTGTGAAGCGGGCCGCTTTGTAGGAGTTGACGTGGGGGTTTCAGTAATGAATAGTAGGCTAACTTCATGTTTTTGTGCTGACATCACAAGCCGAGCCCTTGTTCCTCCGTCGCACGGCAGACTCCCGCTGTCCAGGGTGGAGCTGAGGTTAGAGAGAGAGACAGACCTGCGGGAGCGAGACGCTGTGTTTCTCCTCGCCTCCCCGCTGTCCTCCTCCTCCTCGGCGCAGCACGGTTGCTCCGCGCTCTGCACCAGCTCCTGGGGCTCTTCCGCCCGCACGTCACTCCGAGGGTCAGGGTTCAGGTTCAAAGCATGCTGGGAGGATACAACCTTTTTTTTCTTTTTTTTAAGAGAAAAGGAAAGATGGCCGCCGGCTTCAAAGGGTCAGGGTAGTCTGGCCCCACATGCATCTTCCTGGCTCCAGCATTTCCCTCCATGCTCGCCGAGACTCTCGGAGTTGGCCGGCTATGGGAGTCCCTCGGTCGTCCCCCGTGACTGTGTACTCAGGCTGCCCTTCGGGGGGGCTGCTGTCTCCTGTGCTGGGCAGACACAGCAGCCATATCAGCACCAACCAGCCTTTCCTGTGAGGATATGAGGGAGAAAAGAGTTCACTGCACCAACTGACCCACCAAACAACAAATCCCTCTCTCCCTCTCTCTTTCCCTCTCTCTCTCTCCCTCTCTCTCTCTCTCCCTCTCTTTCCCTCTATTTTCTTTCTTTCTCTGGCACAACACTTTAAAAGGCAGCGTGAAATCGGCAGGTTTAAGAGGCTTTCGGAACACACGCGCGCGTACACTCCTGGAGTAACACGCGATTAATGTGAACTCAGATCCTACACACAGACTGCAGAGAGACGGGGTCAGAGGGATAACCTGCAGCGACCGAAAGGAAACAGAAATCCAGAGATCAGAGGCCAATCCTGCTAAAAGACCACTTGGTCTTTTCAGCCTTTCAGTGCTGTGAGGAATGCGAGTCATTCTCCAGATTAGACCGGGGCGAGATTAGAGATCAGTCCAATATCTCTGTCTAGCCTCAGTATTAGTGTGTGGAAGGCTGATGCTTCCCATTGGATGTCAAATACAGAAACCAAACCGAGAGGCTGGATTATGTGTCTAAGTGTCTTTCTGTCTCATGGTCTCACTATCCCTCTGTCTCACTCTCTCTCGCTGCCAAAATACCTGTTGAAGTGCTAACGCTAGATCCCTCTTTCTCTCTTTACCTATCTCTCTCTCTCCCCCTCCCCCCCCCCTCCCCCCTCAGAGCAGACAAGCTCTTTGTCAGTCCATCCCCGCTTTTCATGGGCCCAATTTGCAGCCATTGCAAAAAATAGGTCACTCATCATGTTGCTTAGCGCCCGCCGAGAAGCCGGCTCCATTATGCTGGGGGCCATTAGACATGAGAAGCTCTCCAGCCTGAGTCAGAGGGGGTTTCATCAGCCTCTTTACAGCCCTGGAACACCCAGCCCGGAACACCAAGCCTGGAACACCGAGCCTGGAACACCGAGCCTGGAACACCGAGCCTGGAACACCGAGCCTGGAACACCGAGCCTGGAACACCGAGCCTGGAACACCGAGCCTGGAACACCGAGCCTGGAACACCAAGCCTGGAACACCAAGCCTGGTCCCCCCTCTGCTCAAGCTCCCTGTGTTCCGCCTAGCACGCTCCTCTGGGGCTACGCTAACACATAGAGAGAGAGAGAAATACCCCAGTGTATGCGTGTGTGTGAGAGAGAGAAGGTAGTGAGAAAGGGAGAATGAGAGAGAGAGAGTGTGTGTGAGCGAGAGACACAGGAAGGCACAGGAAGAGCACATCAGGAAGTGGTTATTCACTCTGTCATTGTGAGCTTATCTCTGCAAGCTCTGCGACCTCTCCGTTCCTCTTCTTATCTGCACCAGACTTCAGTCCTTCTCAACAAAATCTCAGCCGTGTGAGGCGCCCCTCCTCTCTGCGAAGGAGCTTAAAGGGACTCAGATATTTTCTAGACGTGATTATGCAGGCAGATAAAGGCTAGTTGTTCGTTTGGCTTTCTGAGACCAGTCAGTCCAATGTCCTGTTCCTACACCCAGAACACAGACGTTGTAGCACAGAGGGTGGTGGGTGTGGTGTGCTCTGGGAGCTGACTGTCTCCTAGTCTGACCTGGAGCCTTGCGTCTTCACTGGGGACCTCCTCAGGCGAGGCCCAGGCTTCCCCCGGGGCCTTGTCCCAATCTGACCTCTGACCCCGAAGCCTGTCAGGCAGAGCTTCTCTGATGTCACATGCCCTAGCTGCTTCTGTCCCTGACCCCTGACCCCTACGAGGTCCTTGGGGATAGGTATAGGATTGGATATAGGCAAAGCTGCGACTGCAGATCAAGCTGACCACAGATCAAGAGGTGGCAGGTTCAAACCCTCGCCTGCAGCCCAAGTCGATGAAAGGGAAAAGCACGACATCTTTGCCAGTCGGGTCCGCCGCTGTCACGACGCTGTCACCCAGACTGCACCTGGCCCTGACTTGTTTGTTGACTTGACCTGTGACCGTTAGCACCAGCCTCACGCCTCGCTAGGCAGGACACAACAGCTGTGCATCTCCCTTTGTTTTGACACGCAGCGGGAGGGTGAGGGTGCTGGTTGGTTTATCCTCCAGAGAGCCCAGCCTTTCCTCTCCAGCGCAGGCAGAGGAGGAACAGTAGAACAGCTCCTAGAGCAGGGGGAGGGAGGAACAGTAGAACAGCTCCTAGAGCAGTGGGGAGGGAGGATGGGAGATCGCCACGGCTGGGATAACTGGTGTCTAGACAGCTAACCCACCAAAGTAAATTCCTTGTTTGTGACCACTCACTTGGCGATTAAACACGATTCTGATGAGGCTTATCTTCCTACTGTAGCTACCCCGCTGAAGCTAACATATTGTAACATAGGAGGTAACATACTGTGGCTAACTTGCTGTAACAAACCTGCTATAGCTAAACTTGACAGTAGCTAACCTGATCCTGATTATCATCTGGTAGGAGCTACACCTGCTGTAGTTAACCTAATGTCGCTAACCTGGTGTAGTTAACCTAATGTCGCTAACCTGGTGTAGCTTATTTGGTGTACTAGCTAAGATGGCGCCATTTAGTGCCTGGCTGTAGCTAACCTGGTTGACTGACCATTCTAGCTAACCTGGTGCTGGTTAGCTCCCCGCGGTTCCTGCGTGTCCAGCGTCAGACAGGAAGCAGGTGCGACCCCCCAGCAGTAGACGTGTTGACAGAGGGAGGGGCTGCCCAGCGACCAGTGGAGACCCACTCCTATATTTACACCTCCCCACCCACACTCCACAGAGCCCTCGGTGTCTCATGTAGACTAACCGTGTCAGAAGGACAGACATGCGGCTGCTGAAAAGTATTTTCTAAGGATACTGGTGATGAAACACTCATACCATTAAAAGTAGTCAGTAGATGGATGGATGGATGGATGGACGGACGGACACGACTATGAGTAGTTAGACAGACAGACACGTAGGTCATTTATTGAGCCCCTTGGGGGAAATTATAGTGTTACAGCAGTGTATCGAAACCCACGATTTCTACAAACCTCAACTGTCTGTGGTTTCTGAAAGGTTTGGGTGTTAGGTCACTGACGGTTCCTGTGCAGGGTGCTCGCTTGGGCCAGTTTACTCATCTCCAGAGGTTAATGGAGTTTCAGTTGGAGAAAAAGATGTAAGATGGAGGAAGCCTTTGCTGTCGGCTGTGCTTCTTAACAGCCTTTAGTTTCCTCCTCAGCAGACTGAAATGACTCAATGGGTGATTTTATTTTTCTTCACTTGACATTTCTAAACGGGGCACCCCCTCCCCAAATCACTGAGGCAGTCAGTGTATTGTTCACTTTTGACAGGGTTACAGACTGAGATGCTGCCTGTCTCAGACATGGATTAACCCTGAGGGGCTCTCCCTCCCCACCCCTCCCCACACCTCCTCCTCCCTCCCCACCCCTCCCCTCTCCTCGCCTCCCCTCGCCTCCCCTCCCCACACCTCCTCCTCCCTTCTCACCCCTCCCCACCCCTCCCCACACCTCCTCCTCCCTCCTCACCCCCTATCCACCCGTCCTCATCTCTCCTCTCTGCTGCTCCACTCTCTTCAGACCCTTCTCATCCCTATTCACCCTTCCTCTTCCCTCCTCACCCCTTCCTCACCCCTGCCAGCCTGGATCATCTGGGACCAGATAGCAGAACCCCCAGATAGTCCTTCCCTCACGTCAAGTCGAGTGTGAACCTCACAAGTTCTGGATGGATGCTGATCAAAGACCGGAAAAAAGCTGAAAAGTTTCTTTTCTTTCTTTCTTTCTCGTTCTCTGATGTTTGATGATTAGGCGAACGCCAACTCTCTCAGGTTGTCTGATGACTCATTTCCTGTGTGTGTGTGTGTATGTGTGTGAGAGAGAGACTGAGAAAAAGAATGGGGAAATTGACAGAGGCATTAAAACATAACGAAGAATACCTTTGACTACTCTGGGTAGGGTAGGGTAGGGTAGGGAAGGGATTGTCTAACATTAGGACAGTGTAGGATAGGATAATGTTGAGTTGGGTAGGGTATGGTAGTGTATGGTGGGGTCGGGTAGCTTCATGAAGTGTAGGGTAGGACAGGGTAAGGTCATCTAGTAGGGTGCCTGGCTGAGGAAGAGGAGGGTAGGAGAGCAGGATAGGAGGGGAGGATGGTTGGGGAGCAGGGAAGGAGCAGGGATGGGAAGAGGAGGGAAGGAGAGCCGGGTAACACACTCCTGGTTTGGGGGTTCTGTTTCAGACGCCAGACGGCCTGGGCCTGTACGTCACGTCTGAGTCCCCTCCCCCTCTCCCTCTCCTGCCCTCTCTCTCTCCCTCCCTCTCCCCCCTCCCCCTCTCCTGCCCTCTCTCCCTCCCTCTCCCCCTCCCCCTCTCCTACCCTCTCTCCCTCCTTCTCTACTTCCCCCTCTCTTCTTCCCCCTTTCCTTCCCTTTCTCACTCCCTCTCTCCTTTCTTCCCCCCTCTCTCTTCCCTCCCTCTCTCCTACCCTCCCACTCTCCCTCTTCCCCTCTCCCTCTCCCTCCTTCCTCGCTCCCTTCCCCCTCTCCCTTCCCCTCGTTCCCTCAAGCCTGCTGCTAGCCTGTCTGTCAGTGCCGCTGAGGCGCTTGTGCTCAGCACACAGTGAACTCATCGACCCCCAGGACTCACCGGCAAAAACATTCTCATCTAGCTCTCTGCACGCCCCCCAGACCCCCCCCCCTCTCCCTCCCTTCCCCCTCCCCCACGCCCCCATCCGTGCCTCGAACCCTGCAACCCCTCTCTCTCTCTCTCTCTCTCTCTCTCTCTCTCTCGTCTCCCTCTCCTCCCCCTCTCTCGCTCTCCCTCTCTCTCCGCTCTCTCCTCTCCTCTCCCTCTCCCTCTCTCTGTGCCTTCCTCTCTCTCTCTCCTCTCTCTTCCTCTCTCTCTCTCTCTCTCCTCCTCCCTCTCCCCTCTCCTCTCATCCTCCCTCGTCCGCTCCCCTCCTCTCTCTCTCCTCTCTCTCCTCTCTCGTCTCCCTCTCTCTCCTCTCTCTCTCTCTCTCTCTCCTCACTCTCTCTCTCTCTCTCCCTCTCTCTCTCTCTCTGTGCCTTCCTTTCCTTTAAACTCTCCCAGCGTGCCCCTAATGTAGCCTCTCAGTGTGGACTGTTGAGAGACACTATAGAGACACTATTTAGTCGACCTTTCCGTGACTCTCTGCGCTGCTCTTCTTGTGATCAGTTAGCACCGCTAGTTTGAAGTGGGGATCTAAAGTCCACTTCAAAGTTTATATGTGTTTTGTTTCTCAGGTTGCACACATGTCTCTGATTGGACTAGACCCTGGGGACAAAATTCACGTAGTTTGTATCTCTCTGTGCCGAGGAGTTCATGGCTGTAGTATTAGAAGTACTTGCTTTAGTAGTAACAGCAGTAGAAGTATTGGTTTTAGTATAAGTAGCAGTGGTAGTTGCAGTATTATTATTAGTGATAGAAGTAAAAAATAATAGTAGTAGTTGTATTTGTAGTAGTAGTAGAATGATTCGTATTTGTAGTCATATTATTAGTATTTGTTGTAGAAGTATTATTATTAGTAGTAGTCCTGAGGTCCCCTTAGCTGAGTAAGCACCTCCCTAGCAGTAGTAGTAGTATTTTTAAATAGTACCAGTATTTAAAAGTAGTATTTTGAGTATTCAAATGTGTAGTGTTTATAGTGTTAGTAGCAGTCACATGTTCTCCCTGGGTGAGTGAGCAGGGCCCAGGGAGGCCGTCCCAGGAACCAGGAGGACCTTCGGAGATCAAGTGGCCGGACGTGGCCCAGCTGACCCCTCCATGTGCCACCAACCCTTTCACAGCACTTCCTGCCTGGCAGGAAGTGACCACATGAAGTGGGCGAGTCGCCTGCAGGGGGAGCTAACATCCTTCCCCGCTGGAAGGGCCGAAGGAGACTCCTCACCCACGCGTTGAACACCAAATCATTCGGCTGGCTAAGATCTTCCACTTCAATCTGTTGTAATTCACTTCCCATGCGCTGGGCGCCTGGAAGCATCTGGAACCTCTGCTGATAACATGGAGAGAATGAGTCGACTCCCAGTCTCAGCTGGGGCTGGTGTGGCCTAGCAAGTCCTCTGGTGGTGTGTTCACACAAAACAGTTTCATTTCAGAGACGTAGCCCGAGAGACGTAACGCGTAGCCCCCAAAACCCAAAGAGGATGTCTCAGAGACTGCTGTCGACAATCCCTCCATTGTTGGGCTCTCTCTCTCTTCTGGGGTCTCTCTTTCTCTCTCTCTCTCTCTCTCTCTCTCTCTCTCTCTGGGGTCTCTCTCTCTGGAGAGAGGGAGAGAGAGAGGCTCTATCTGCGTGATGTATATACCCTGGCACAATCCTGTGGTCGGGACATCTGGGTTCGTTGAGGAGAGGGACATACAGCTCCATCCACATTCTTGTTTAGGGGAAATTCCCTGGTTGGTGTTTTCCTCTGTTTCAGTCTCGGTCTTGGTACTCAGATGCAACAGGAAGATGGGAAGAATGCTTGAGAGAGTTTCTAGCTTACCTGTTGACCCTGAAGACTCACCTCGAAGCTACCCGACGGCAAACCTCAGAGCTAACCTGAGAGCTAACTCTAGAGCTAACTCTACAGCAAACCCTGCACCTAGCCCCATCACTAACCCTACAACAAGCGAGTCCCAGTGCTAACCTTACAGCTAACCCTATAGCTAACCCTAGCCAGGCCTGTAACCAGTGTCTGAGACTTACAGACGGGCTAGGACAGAGGGGTTAGGACAGAGGGGTTAGGACAGAGGGGTTAGGACAGAGGGGTTAGGACAGAGGGGTTGGGACAGAGGGGTTAGGACAGAGGGGTTAGGACAGAGGGGCTAGGACAGAGGGGTTAGGACAGAGGGGCTAGGACAGAGGGGTTAGGACAGAGGGGTTAGGACAGAGGGGTTAGGACAGAGGGGCTAGGACAGAGGGGTTAGGACAGAGGGGTTAGGACAGAGAGCACGGATGACTCCAATTTTACAGTCGGTACAATTTTTTGTTGTCCTGTAGATAAGGATATTTTGTGGGAAACTTGTGGGTAACTAGAACCCAAGAACTGTGACTGTGGAAGACCTTTGCCCTGGTACAGTGAATGAGTGTCTGTTACAGGCGTCTAGAGGCATAAGTACACACACACACACACACACACTCACAGGGCCACAATGGAATAAAAGGATATGAGTCAGTGCTACTCTAGCCCCCTCTGAACCACCACATCAGATCTTAGCTTGCCAAAACAAATCCCGTCCTCTCCAGGTCTGGGTCGAGCTTGGCAGAGCTCATCACTGGTTCTGGTCGGGGGCCGTAGCGTGATCCTTTTCCTCTTGGAAAACAATAGTGATTGTAAACAGCTCCTCAGCTGAATGTATACAGTACTTCATGGCTTTGTGTGTTTTGGATGGGCAAAGTGTAAGGAGGAGGAGGGTTTGGAATTTGTTCCGCGATGGCTTTCAGAGTTTATGTCTTTGGTTTATCTGTCTGTGAAATCAAAGACCAAACTTCATCGTGCCCCAGGTACCTCTCTCTCTGTGTCGCTAGTTTTTCTTTCTGTGTGGTGGTGGTGTGTGTGGTGGGGGTGGGTGCTGCTGTTGCTGGGTGCGGATGGGGGGGGGGTGGGGAGGGAGGTGAAGGCGGTGCTGCACAGGTGAAAGTGGGTGGACCTCGACAGGAAACGTGTGATTAGTCTCTATTGTGCAGACGGATTAGAACTCTCGGTTCTAGTAGAAAACCGCTCGCTTTTTTTTCTCCTTCCTTGTGACCTTTCCTTCCAATGCGTGCATATCTTGCTCTTTGAAGACATCCCCGTTCTGAAACCAAACACCGGTGAGGTACTCAGAGCTAGAGCATTAGGCTGCAGATAAAGAGTTGGCGGGTTCAATTCCCCCTCTGTATATGGGTTTGATCCACGAGCACAGTATTGTTCTATCCTCTGTATATGGGTTTGATCCACGAGCACAGTATTGTTCTATCCTCTGTATATGGGTTTGATCCACGAGCACAGTATTGTTCTATGAACACATTATTACAAACATTTCCAAGACCTGAGGGGAATCTTGAAGATGAGGCAAATCTTCTGATTCAACTCCTAAAGCAGTGACTCTTCTCTAACTGAACTGGCAGATGAAGACATGTATAGATGAATGGATGGATGAATAGATGGATGAATAGATGGATGAATAGATGGACAGGCACCATATTCATCCCTCGGGGGAAGTGTGAGAACGTTTGCACAGAGCTCCAGAGCTGCCTCTCCACGGGACAGCGCTTCAGAAGAAGCTGCACGACCCAGATCTCACACACTCACGCACACACACTCGCACACACCCCCGCACACACCCCCGCCCCGCACACACGCCCGCACACACACACACCCGCACACACGCCCGCACACACACCCGCCCGCACACACGCCCCGCACACACACACCCGCACACACACACCCGCACACACCCCCGCCACGCGCAGTAACATCGAGTTTATCAGGTCACACCAATATTTAAATAAAGCGTGGAAAGTAAACCGTGTAGCTCCTCTCCTGTGTAACTGGGGCCTGCTGTTGGAGACGAGGTCTCTCCAGTGTGGGAGTGGAAAACAGGCCAGCGTAGACAAAACACCATTAGTGGAGGATGTGTGTGTGTGTGTGTGTGTGTGTACACGCAGCACACTGTCCATCCCTGCTGTTTGTTTTCATTTCACTCCTCTCCTCCTCCTGCTCTTTCATACACAAAACGACAAACTGCTTTTTCCCCTTCAGACCCAATAGGCCGTGTCAGCCCAATGAGCCTGGGTGTGTGTGTGTGCGTGCGGGTGACTAAATCTGTCAGCCTCTGTGTAGGTGTGTACAAAATGGGTTGCAGGTTTGCGTTTTACGTATGCATGTGTCCCAAGTCAGTGTGTGTGTGTGTGTGTGTGTGTGTGTGTGTGTGTGTGTGTGTGTGTGTGTGCGCGTGTGCGTGTGCGTGGAGGGAGTTCACTGCTGAACACAACACTGATCTGTTTTGGAAAGCTGTGGTGAAGTTCAGGCTGTCGGTACACGACCCACGCCTACAGGCTGTACAGACATCCTTAAGGCCGATTGTACTCAAGATTATATTTATGAAGGGGAAAAAACGTTTTTTTATCCTGAGTACGCAGTAGGATTAAAGTTATTTCTAACAGAAAGGAGAGATTTGATTTGGGGGAATTTACAGTGAAATGCTCTACCACTTAACTACACCCGTTTTAATCCAGATGTTAAGAGCAATGAATCTCATGTCTCTGTTTCTCCCCCTCTCCTCCTCCTCCTCCCTCTCCTCCTCCACCCCCCCCCTCCCCCCTCTCCAGAACTCCATCAGACACAACCTGTCGCTGCACAGCAGGTTTGTGCGTGTGCAGAACGAGGGCACTGGGAAGAGCTCCTGGTGGATGCTGAACCCCGAGGGGGGTAAGAGTGGCAAGTCCCCCAGGCGTCGAGCTGCCTCCATGGACAACAACAGCAAGTTCACCAAGAGCAGAGGACGCGCTGCCAAGAAGAAGGTACCAACAACAAATCTAGTAGCAGTCGACTAGTTAAATAACCTTTTAAAGTACTGTGTATAGTATATTCCAAGAACTCCAATCTACCTGCACCCCATGCTTTAGCTAAAATGTATTAAAAAAAAAGCGTCTGCTAAATAAAAATGGTCTTTCCCCCCAGATGTCCCTGCAGGGGGGTGCGGAGGGGGGGGCAGACAGCCCGGGCTCCCAGTACACCAAGTGGCTCGGTAGCCCCAACTCCCACAGCAACGACGACTTCGAGACGTGGACCACCTTCCGCACGCGCGCCAGCTCCGACGCTAGCACGCTCAGCGGCCGCCGCTCGCCCTTCCTGTCCGAGCAGGACGACCTGTCGGAGGCCGACCTCCACATGGTCTATCCCGGCGGGGCGGGGCCTAAGATGACCGCCACCCTGCCCAGCCTATCAGAGGTGGCGGGCTCCATGGGCCACCACGGATCGGAGAACGTCGTCATGGAGAGTCTCCTTGACAACCTCAACCTCCTCTCCCCTAAGAACCCCCAGCTGGGGGTGGGGGGGGCTGGCTCCGACTCCTCCCAGTCCTCGCCCTCCTCCATGCTGCAGAACAGCCCCTACAGCCCCCCCAGCCTGCCCCCCCAGGCCCAGCAGGAATACAGGAAGTGTCTGTACGCGCAGCAGCCGGGGATCAGCAGCATGTCCCCCCTCCCCATGCAGACCCTGGAGGGCAAGCCTGGCTTCAGCTCCTTCCTCAGCCCCTACAACTGCCCCGCCGGCCTGCTGAAGGAGCTGCTCACCTCGGACCCAGACCCCCGCAACGAGCTGCTGCCCCCCATGGAGAGTCTGGTCCCTCAGCCGTCCAGGGGAGGGCACCTGCTGCCAGCCTTCAACAGCCAGGTGCAGGGCCACCGTGGCCAGAGAGGGGGCAAGATGATGAACCCCTCTCACGCCCACGTCCACGCCCTGCCTCACCAGCACCAACACCAGCAGCACCCCCACGCCCGGCCGATGCACGGCCAGGGTCCCCTCTCCTCCTCCGGGGGCATGAACGGCTCCATCCCCCTGACGAGCCTGAACCACGCCGGAGGACCCGCGTGTCTGGCCGGCCTGAGGACTCACACACACCTGCAGCTGCCTCACCTGGCGCACCCCGGCGGGCCTCCGCCCTCCTACGCCATGCACAACGGCTACGGCCGCAGCATGCCGCAGCACGTCCACATGCACCACCAGGAGCGGCTGCCCAGCGACCTGGACGACATGTCCATCGAACGCTTCGAGTGCGACATGGAGTCGGTCCTCCACGACACCCTGATGGACGGAGACGCGCTGGACTTTCAACTTTGAGCCCCATGGTGGGTTCTCAGGGATTCCCCCCCGGGGTGAAGACCACCACGCACAGCTGGGTGTCTGGCTAGGACATGCCGCACGCTCTCTCTCCCACAGGTAAGGACTGCACTGTTGCCGCGGTTGCACGGTAGTGTTATAGTATTATTTGTGTTCATCGTGCCTGGTAGCTGAGATGGGATTACTTTGCCCGGTGTCAAGTAAATGTGTTTATAAATAACAATGTTATTTTTGTTGGGTTGTTCAAACTTTCAATATGTATTTGTCTTCCTCTTCTTCCTAGGTTCACATCAGCACCACCAGCCTTGGAAAACATTTGTCCAAAGAAGGTATCTCCCCTTTCAGAGAACTGGAACATCTCTTCACAAATTCTCAAAGTCTAGATCCTTGGCCTTTAGCCTTCTCTGAGCAGCCTAGCGGCTAGCTTAGCCTAGATCACCCTCTTTGCCTTCACGGTCTGCCTAGACCCCACATAGACCCAGACTGGTGCTCAGGTTAACGTGTCTACTGGCCCAGTTGTGTGACTGGTCTATGTTTGACTCGTAACCCTAGCAACGAGGACAGTCTCACAAGTTGTCAGACAGCTGTTTGTTTTACAACAGGACAGAAAGGAACTGGAGATGAATTGACAAAATATCAAACAATGTTTTAATGATATATATATATATATATTTGACCTGCTCCCTAGATTTCTAGAAGGCTCTGCCATATTGTTGTTGTGAGTGTTTGTTTTTCTGTTTGTCGGGGTGTCGTGGATACAATGACACAGCATGAAACACCACAACTACAGACTGGAACACACTTTGTTTATATTACATTCAACTTGGGTCATCCCCAAATTCAGGGTGCTTTTTAACAAGGTTGTCAAGAAGTGTTTTGCATATTGATGTAAATACAATAATTCAAACATATATATATAGATATATATACATATACATATATATATATATATGATGTATACTATGTGTATATTTGTGATTTGTGATATATTCTTTACGTGATATATTTCCTTGAAAAACAGAAACTTTCAAGTTTCTCATTGTGCATTCAGTGTTCCCTGCCTTTCAAACAGCCCAATATACTGTATGGACCTTAAAACCTGTCGAGCGAAGGACTAGCCTCAAGAGAAATATTAACTCGAAAAAAAATCTATTTTGGTGGTAAATTGATGCAACTCCTCGGGCTGTTTTGCCGCCCAGTAATTCAGTCCATGTTGCTCCCTCTTAAACACACTTAAGCATCATTCGGTCTATTGTTCTGTCATCACGTGTGTATTTCTGACTTCAACATCTCCTTTTACCTACCTACTCATCTCCCCTCTTCCCCCCGCCTCTGCACAGCCTCCCTCATATACTCAACTCGCTTTTATAATTCATTTCCATTTTCTCCCCATCTGTCTCTCTGTCTCCCTCTTTTGATTATTTTCCCTTTCACTATCTTTCTCTTACTCCCCGCCTTGGTCCCCCTCTCTTTATTTCGTCTCTCTCGCTCACTCTCTTTCTCTTTCCTCACTTCTCTCTCCCCCACCCCTCTCCCCCACCCCTTTCTCTCTCTCTCTGCCCCCCTCTCTCTCTCTCTGTTGGGAGGTGTAGGGTGCTTTATGCATTAGTAGGTCTGAGGGAATAGCAGTAATTTGAGAGGTTGATAATGGACTGCAAGGTTTTAATCATAGTGTTGAAGAGAGCACAGGATTTGTGTCCTCTTTTACATAACAGCCTCCAAACCCCTGCACACGCCTCACTCACACACCAGAGCAGGCTTTACCAACTTCATGTTTCGGAACAGCAGAAAGTGCGTTAACTAACTGTGCCTTCTACGGTGTCAAATGCAGCTCGCTACAGCGTTGAATCATATTTTCGTCTGTAAAGATCGCGTGCTCGACTTTTAGTTTTTCTTTTGGTATACGACGTGTCATGGTTACCTGGTAGTCCAACATATAGATATATGGTTACCTGGTACCTGGAGTCCACATATAGGTGCCCCAGTCAGTTTACTTCTTCGTTGGTTTTTTGGTCAAATGCAGCTTCAGATGATTGAACGCACAGTGCCGCACAGTGACACACATACCTCAGATTGTTTTACCTCTCACGTCTGGAAGGGATTATATGGGGTTTGTTTCTCTCATATGGGAGTGTACAAAGGATGATCCTTGCATCTTTCATATTGAATATACATACTTTTAATATTTGAATGAATCTCACTCGCGACCTTAACAGCTAGTGTTAAGTGTGGATTTAGAGAGACTATATTTATTTTGTTTCTTTCGGTTATTTACAATGTATTCTTATTTCAAAACAGAAGCCATTACATTCTTTTCACACAAACATTATGGGACCTCACTGTAAATATTGAAAATATGACTGCATATATTTGAGATGACAGAAACTGTGTACAGGTCTTAGTGAGGTAATATCAATGCAAACAAGATTGCCTATGCATTGTCCAGATCACCACCATGAAAACTATGTTCTATTTTACTTTTTTTTTGTAATTGCCTTCTTTAGATACGCAAAATGAAGTATTCAGTTTATAGGTGTGCAATGATTTTATTATTATTATTCTTTTTATGGTAAATTCATGTGGATATGCTTAGCTGCTGTTTGTATTAAAATACAACTTTTGGTAGAAACTAAAGGTAGGAATTTTTACATTAATTTAGTTGACATATACAGGAAATGTAAATGATGGGACCAATTCTATAGACTGGCTAAATTAATGTGTTGCACTTCTAAGTGTTTGTAGTTTCTTAAGTGTATTGTGTAATGTTTGCCTTTATTGTAAAGACAGAAAATAAATTATGTAGTTTATCTCAAACAAAATAGTTTGAGCCCGTTACATTTCTTAATTCATGTAAAGAAAGTAAAACGTATTTTAGTATCTGTTGTGTGAGATTTGCCATAAAGTACAGTCTAATGAAAAAAGGTTGAATAAAATCTGGGATTTGTTTGCAGAGAACATGTTAGCTTTTTGCCATTTGCATTTGTTTATAGCAATATTTGATGGAGAGCTATAAATATTAATGGCTTATATGTATATTTTCAATAACCACAGTTTTTTGCAAATGTTTATTGTCAGTAGAAATGTGCATAGCGAATGCAGATGTTTAATCACTGCTATCAAGTGTTCATTCAGACATAAACGCTAGTGGTTAAAGTCGATTACGACCTGAATATGCCCGATTATTTTCTTGTCTTGGTGTTAAACAGCCATCTCTGAGCGGTAATTACAAATGCAGAGCAGAGCAGTTCCAAACTTCACCAGCTATGTTCACCGTAGTGCTTTCTAGAAGCCTCCCTGTGAGAAGTAAGTGCCTGCCTATTGTATTTGCGCCATATTTACCAAACATGCAAGTTAAATTTGTAGAAAAAAAAAGAAAAAAAACTTTTGAAGATGTTGGTTTAAGCCATATGTGTACATAAACGCTCTGATGGAAAAGGCTGTGTCTGTGTCTCCTTATTTTGAAGTTAAAGATCTTTATCTCAAGATGATTGTCACGGCCACAGCCGTGCCCCCCTGTTTTTGGTTTTGCCCTGCCCTAGTGTTTCCCTGTCTCATTGTCTTTACCTGTGTCTCGTTGAGTTCTCATTAGTTTAATTGTGTCCACCTGTGTCTTGTTTGTTTCTGTGTATTTAGGTTCCTGTTTTGTGTCCAGTCTTTGTCTTTGCAGGGGGGACAGAGGTGCGAGGGGAGACAGGGGGGGTGGTCACAGGGCCACACAAGGACAAGCGGAGGGGGACAGAGGGGCGAGGGGAGACAGGGGGGTGGTCACAGGGCCACACAAGAACAAGCAGAGGGGGACAGAGGGGCGAGGGGAGACAGGGGGGTGGTCACAGGGCCACACGAGGACAAGCAGAGGGGGACAGAGGGGCGAGGGGAGACAGGGGGGTGGTCACAGGGCCACACGAGGACAAGCGGAGGGGGACAGAGGGGCGAGGGGAGACAGGGGGTGTGGTCACAGGGCCACACGAGGACAAGCGGAGGGGAGACAGGCGGGTGGTCACAGGGCCACACAAGAGGGGCACACATTCTGACCCTGTTCACTCAAAGGGTCAGATCTACCACAGGAGGCAGATAGACGTCTTTCTTATTTGACCCTGGCCCAGTGTTGGTAACGGTGTGGTAGGTTACAGGCTCAGGACTGTTATGTACTCTCCCATTACAGACAGGAGTTAGGAATGTTGTCAAAAGCAACGTCCAGCGGGGGGGATTTTGTACCTGGGACGTCTTAATTTGCAATCAAATGCAGAGTTATACTAACAGACATCGTTAGTTTAGAGGTAGATGGACTGCTGCCACATGTATAGTTAAACACACTATAAAGCAGGCTTGGATGTCTAGGCCTGCCTTATCTTATCTATGCCTGCTCTATGGTCAGGCCTCCTCTATAGGCCTCAACTGAGACTCCTAGATTTAAACCTAAGGCCGAGAGCTCTTTGAAGTTGCACTGTTCCATTCTTGACAAAAATGGATAATTTAATATGAAGGGTAGCACGTGTAAGACCTTGCTGATTCCATCACAGTCTGTGATAAGCAACCGGAAAAGTATCATCACTGTTATGGTGTTTTTCTTTGTCAATTTCATAATCGACAGTGCTGGTCAAGGGTAGCACACGGGAGCGTTTGAGCACGTGGACATACATCACTGAGGAAGTGAAAGTACATCCATGCCAGCCAAACTTGATGACCTCGAACTGGACTCAGACAATAGGGATACCAGTTAAGAAGAGAGATTAAGAACTGAATGCCAGTTGGTAAAGTAGTGTTGTATTCGTTCAAGTCTATTTTTATCCAAGAAGGCAAGTTATTCCAGTACACAGCTATTACACCTGTTAGGCTACAGCACTATAGCCATGTTGGTTTACTGTACTTCAAACTTTAATCACAAAACACCTTGTTAGTGCATCGGCAGATTTATGGTTTTATTCATTCGAATTTATTTTCTTTTAAGGCTTCTCAAAAACCACAGCTCACCCCATAAACACATCGTTTTTATCATCACAGTTAGTGTTTTTCTGCCCGGCACTGTTGCAGAAGCACTACTAGAACTTGAGAAGACATGCTCCCCTCTTTTAATAGCCTGCTGAAGACACATAAAATGAACTTCTTTTGTTCTACAGTTATAGTTTTGTGTGAGGCCTAAGTTATAATGGTTTATGTCTCCAACGTTGTGTGCAAATTGAATATGAGAAGAGGTTCCGAAGCGTAGTAAAATGTCGCCTCCTGTGCTTTGATATTCATTAACAACTCTCTTTCTCAGTTCGACTGGAAATCCACTCTTTATTCTGCACCATAAAAACAAGATGGAGACAGGAGTGAAGACCGAGATGTTTTAATTCTTCTGCATGGGTGAAGAGCAGTTGGTCGCACGCAATGTCTCCCCTATTGTCTCATGCGATGTGTCCACATCACAGTAAACGGAGGAATAAGTTGTTACACATCGTTAGGACAATAGACAACTGTTTACCGTTAAGAGTCAAAGCCAGAAAGACACAATAGAATTAAATACTTTTTTTTCGTCATTTTTGTCAGATGTTTTCAAGCTGGGCAGTGAGAGTTGATAGGGTGCTATTACCGGCGAGATGATGTCATGGAAATATGTGTGTTTGGCGGCGGAGGAGGTGCGGAGGAGAGAGGTGTTTAATGAGAGCTCAGCGTGTGGGGTTACCCAGGTGACTCTGGATTGCGTGTGTGTCTGCAGCAGGCTGATGACAGGTGATGGAGATAGGGGATAATACTTTCTCTCCGTCGCCTCCTTTATGCCTGTTTATGGACATCTGAAGCCACCGAGTCATTTATCACATGTGTAGATAGGCACAGAGTCACTGTGGACTTCCTAAATCTGTTTTAAACCTCTGTTTTTCTTCACTTGTTAACAGGTATACCTTCCACGCTCGGTGAAAAACTTAGAAACAAAAAGTATAGTGTTCACCTTGTCCCCTAAACACAGAATGGCCAGAAACAACTTGACTCGTTAAAGTGAAAGTAAATCTAAAAAAGATGCGCACAGCATGAACACGCAGTCAGACGCGTTTCGGCGCAGCCTCGATGTCGTAAGAGAGAAGTAAGGAGCGTGCTTTGCTCTCTCCTACCGCCTCATCAACTCTCCCTTTCTGTAACACACGCTCTAATCGTCAGATTACCAGATGTTCCCTGTTTCACACTCAATTAATCTTGCTCAAATTGGTCACCCAAGTGGAGGGACATCCATTTACCAGCAGGGGGGCACATGACAATAAAACTCCTTAATTGGTTGTTGTTCCCATTGCCCTGAGGTCGTTGCGGGTTTGTGATTGGCCGAGGGGAGAAGCAGCCTCTTGAAGTGCGGGTGGAGGCGGGGCTTTCTGCTGCGACGGCTCAGGTTGTTGTGCTATTTGAGGAGCCAAAGGAGGTGGTCACTTTTGCGGAGAAGTGTCATCCCTGGGAGGAAGAGGTGGATGTGAGTCTCACGCTAGCTCGGCTAATGAAGCATAAAACAAGGCCAGGGGGGACGGGTCACCGGCGTTGTCTTTTATTCATGTCCACCAGCCCAGACCTCTGCCCCACATCTCCATCGACTGGCTCGTTCTCTGAAGATCATGTCTGGAATGCACAGGAGATAATTAGATCCCATTTAAACAGGGGGGTCAAACAGACAGCTCGCTCAAACAGACAGCCAGCTCAAACAGACAGCTCCCTCAAACAGACAGCTCCCTCAAACAGACAGCTCGCTCGATCCCACTCGGCGGCCCCTACTTGTTACTGGCAGAGAGCAACAGTCCTCCCCAGCTCAGGAGCCAGGAGAGATGGTACCGGGGAGCACTAACACGCTCGCCTGTGTGTGACACGGCCTGCCCGCCACCAGCAGTGCCCAGATCAGAGCTGCCCCAGCGCCTAGTGCTCAGGCATTATCCGGTGGAAGGTTAACTGTGTTAACTGTTATTGACAGGATCCCCCTGCTGAGCCTAGCTCTTCCCTGGCCCTCCTAATTGAGTGAAAGGGAAGGCAGAAGCACTCCTGTTTACATCTCCACCAGGCTGCTCATGTAAGCTTGTGTTACGCGCCCGAGGGGTAAATGGGGGGGTTAGATCATGAGGACCCCCGACAGGGGCTCCTTCTTGGGGGGAGGGTTGGAAGCCTGTAGGGGGTCTGGAGGCAGGGGGCCAGGTCTAATGTCTCCATGAGGACCAGGCACAAACACTGTGAATTAGGAGGCCTGCCTTGTAGAGGTTCCTCTAATGGGGAGCACAGTGAGCATAGCCATGTTTTTCCAGGCATGGCCTTGTTCTCAGCCTCGGCCCCGGCCCCAGCCTCCGTCAATCCTAGCCTTTCTCAGCCTCGGCCCCGGCCTCGGCCCTGGCTCCAGTCCCAGTGCTGTTTCTCATATGTACATTTATTTGATAATGTTACATAAAACAGCTGGAAAGTATGGTTACAAAGTATGAGTACAAACATATTTACATATATTAAAGTTGTCAGTAAGTAGGTCTATGTGAATATACATAATATGTACATTTTAGGCACACTTTTACTGTGTAAAAGATAAACATGTATTAAGCTCTCACATTATACATTTCTGCTAGGGCTGATGATTTGATCTCATATATAAAGTCTTTATTTACAGTTTTTCCTGACAGCATTATCTTGTTCTGTAAGTGGAGGTTCAGCAGGAGAGAGCTTGCTTTTCCTTCTCATCCTGAGGAGGACTTGTGGGCTTTATATTTCCCCTCTCATTAAATATTCACCTCTTCTCTTAAAACCGTGTGACAGCAATTAACCCTTAATTAAGAGCCTCTTAATTTATTCATAAGGGTCAGGTGTTAGTCTTGTGTAGCTGTTACGATGCAGGCTACCACTGAGCAGCGTATGGACTAACACAATCAGAAGTGGCGTGGCTGTGTTGTTTGTTTGGTGTCAGTCTGAACCACGTAGGCGACAGGAACGTGGGTGTCCGTTCATCAGGATTCCCAGGGGATCTGGAGAGAGGATGGGTGTCATCCAAAGGTAAGCCAGCGTCGTGAGCGCGCACACACACCAAACCCACACACACACACACGTTGTACCCCTAACAAACCAAACCCACACACACACGTTGTACCCCTAACAAACCAAACCCACACACACACACACGTTGTACCCCTAACACACACACTCCCAACACACACACTCCCAACACACACACTCCCAACACGCGTCCTGTACAAACAGCTTTCACACAAACTCCTCTCTTCTTGCTGTATGTTGTTCTGCCCTGGACAAGAACACAGGAACATAATTCCCTCTTTAGGTGATAGAAGGTCACCACGGCAATATGGTCACCAAGGCAATAAGAAACCCCCGCCCCCCCTCACCCCCCCGCCCGCGTGCCTCCAAGGCTTGTCCAGACAGGGGAACATCAGAGCCCCCAGGCTAAGGACACAACAACAGGGCCATTTAGATCTCCCACATTCACTCAAGGAGACGAGAGGGACTGTTCAACACTCCCACATACACTGGAACAGGAACCAGAGCTGTTCTAGGTTCACCCCGGGAGAACAGAACAGGTGAACAGTAGAACAAGAGAACAGGAGAACAGGAGAACAGGAGGACAGGAGAACAGAATGACAGCAGTAACAGCAGAGCCTGAGGACAGGAGAACTTGACAACAGGAGAACCGAGACGAGGGGAACAGGAGAACAGTAGAACACAGAACACGGAACACAGGGCGAGTTACATTCGGAGAAAGATAGTTCTTGTAACTTCCGGTAGAGAAGAGGGAGCAGTCTGGGATCTTGGGGGAGTTGAACCTGCTCACCAGAGCCCCTGGACCGCTCCTCTAACCTCTCCCCTGGGCTCAACACACCTGAGATGAACACACCTGCGCTGAGCGCACCTGCTCTCATCTGAAACGAGGTAAATAAGAATAATGACAGTGGTGTTAATGACGGCAATTATAACCAAGGGGAGAGGAGCGGGGTATCACACCACCGCAGCCCATTTACATTCGCTACAGTCCTGAAACCATACAGTAACCATGCACCCTGCCCCCCCCCTCCCTCTGAGGGACTGGGGCCTTGGCAGCAGCTGTGCAGTGTGGGTAAAGACGGTGTTAAGAGCTGAGGGCACACCCTGAGGAACATCCTCGCTGGCTGCTGAGGGATTCCTCCTGGCTCAGACAGGCCTGGACACGCCCTGGTAAGGCTGTGGGATTGGGAGCTCACACACACACACACACACACACTCACACACACGCTTGTATTTACATATGCACACGTACACACGCGCATGTACTCCAACATACCCACACACACACGTACACACACACCCGTACACACACACGGCACGGACGCATGCACTCAGACACACACACGCGAGTCCCATGAGGGTGTGTGGAGTTGGCAGGGACCGGTGGAAGCTGGTGTGGGTGTGAGAGCAGGTGAGCGCATGACATACCTTCTGATATTGTGTGGCAAGGCAGGGAGGAAGGGCGTCAGCAGAGGATTACAAGTTAACCTTTAGTTCAGAGACGAGTTCCAGAAGTCATTGTGGAAGAACAAGGATTGTGATGTTCTTTTCTGTTCTAATATGGACATGCCCCCCGCCGCCCCCCACCACTCCCACCACAGCAACACCATCCACCCCCTCACACACCTCCCAACACCATCCACCCCCCCCTTACACCCCTCCCAACACCATCCACCCCCCTCACACACCTCCCAACACCATCCACCCCCCCCTTACACCCCTCCCAACACCATCCACCCCCCCTCACACCCCTCCCAACACCATCCACCCCCCTCACACCCCTCCCAACACCATCCACCCTGCCCCACTTACACCCTAACCCCCACCAACACCACCTACACTCCCCCAACACTCTCCCCAACACCCCCCTACTCACCACCCCCACCCAAACAAGTCATTATAACTACATCTGGGTCTGTAATTGGGCCCTCCATTAGTGCTGTCAACAATAGGGACTGTATGTGGAGGAAGAGGTCATTACAGAGAGAAAAGGAGGAGACGAATAGGAATAATAATGACTTCTTTTAACCCAACAAAAGGAGGTGCTGTTAAAGGTCACTCTTAATTAGACTCCAATCTCCGTGGAGGAGGTCTCCGAGCCTCCGTCTGACAGCTTCCACAATGATGACGTCTCCTCAGAAAGGCCTTTTTGGGGGCAGAATCACGAGCTATCACGAGGGAGAGGGCCGGGGAACAATATGTTCATATACAGTCCTCTTATCTCGGACCACTGAGAAAAGAAAACAGAGAAGTGGCCATTTTTTTTCATTCTCCCCTCAGGAGCTCTTGGTAAACTGTCCGACTTCAAAGTTCCTGCGTGTCTTCAGACACCATGGATGCTCCTTAAATAATGCTGTTGCCTACGGTGATGTGAACAACGGGTCGCTTGTATGGAGGGACATAAAATAACATATAAACTCTCTTTCCCACCCGCCCTGAAGTCTTGAGGCAGCGATGAGTTCATTTCAAGCCGCCAGTGATGACCCTGTGTAAGATAGAGCCCAGAGACGAGATGATCTCTACTTCTTACCATGCAGATGTTTTTCACTGAAGGTTTCCACAGAAATGAAAGACAAAAAAGTAATAGCTTAGTCTTCTTTTCCTGGTCTCTGTTCAGGTGTCCATCTCTGTTACTACGGTGCTGTCTCTGTTACCATGTTACATTGACAGTGTCTCTGTTACCATGGCATTGTCTCTGTTACCATGTTACATTTACAGTGTCTCTGTTACCGTGGCATTGTCTCTGTTACCATGTTAACATGGCATTGTCTCTGTTACCATGTTACCTTGACGTTGTCTCTGTTACCATGTTACATTTGACAGTGTCTCTATTACCGTGGCATTGTCTCTGTTACCATGTTAACATGGCATTGTCTCTGTTACCATGTTACATCGACGTTGTCTCTGTTACCATGGCATTGTCTCTGTTACCATGGCGTCGTCTCTGTTACCGCGGCGTTATCTCTACTCTCCCCACGAGCTCACAGCTGACCCTGCCCTCAGTTGACCAGGAAATTAGAACAACATGACGTAAGGAGATTCCTTACAAAATCGTCTTTATTTCATTACCAAGGCGCCTAATTGCATTAGCTTTAATGCATCTCTCTATTAAATCTTATTTATCATACATTTTCTGTCTCTCTCTCTAATAATCGCTTTATCCTCAGGCTTTGTCACTGCGTGCAGTGATGGATTGTCAGTAATCGTAGAATGTTACTGCCACACAAACAGGGTTGCAGGAAAGCAGAAAATCTGTAAAACTGTATTTCTGTGGTAAGTGTCAGGAAACAGTTTGTATTTACTGGACACGTCGCAAAGTAGCCACGTATCAGCAAGCAGGCACGGTGATCTTAAAGAAATAAAGCTGCAGGTGCAACAACAACCTCTCAACACACAGGCAGTTACTTCTCTATAGCACTTTATCTCAACCAGCACCAGTCTGACACAGTGCAGGGGCCTCGGGTCATGCTCTGACAACCAACAACAACTACATCAAGAAATAGTGCCAAAGTGCCCGATATTTTCGAGGAAATCTCTGAATGCTGAGATTACTCGGTAACCCTGTGCTGCGTTTCCAAGGCTGGCAGCGAGGACATACAGGCCTACTGTGTTACAGGGACCAAATGGGCCTGCATGAATACAGCTCTATACTATAGTTAGAGACAGGCGTAAGTGAACACACAGGTAGTCTGAACACCAGAGAGAGACCCAGGACGGCTGGATGTAACCTCAGTAAGCGGAAATAACCGCTTTCAAAGCCTTCCTGTCCGGGAGCCATTACGCAGATATATTTAGACGCCGTTTGAGACTGAATTATAGATGGAGCTTAATAGGAAATTAAATGCTGGGATTGATGGTAAAAGAAACAGGATTTCTCGATTTGGTATTTTTGGGGCGGTTGTGACTGCTTAACAGATTGCTTCGTTTCCTGGTCTTTGTTTTGGGCCGGTCCGCGAAGGCGGCCCTCGGTGATGTAGCCAGAAAGATGTTCATGGGGTGAACATGTAAAACTGTAACACTTTGTGAAACTGAGTGGACAAGTGTGGGGGCAAGTGGGGTGGCTGAGATCCTTAGCTGGGGGGGCCGTTGAGCCCCCCCGCATTGGTCCTGTCAGACATTACCACACCCCAAAAAAGAACTCCAAGTACTACCACTAACATACAGCTAATGCATAATGGGAACCAGCCATGTAAGACGTCCGTTTGTCCCGCTGCCTGTGAGGTTGTTTGAAGACTACAAAGTAACACTGGGAACTTCATGTTCTCCATAAAACTCTTCTTTTAAACACACACAAAAAAAAGCTGGGTGATCTATTTATTACCCCTTTGATTCAGATCTGACCCAGGGTTATGCTGTAATGTTCAATGTAGGTTAGGGGCTAAATGTGAGACGTAAAACCATCTCTCTCCATACACAGTCCCGTGATGAAATGTGTGAGATCTTTCTGTTGCTCTCAGTGCCAACCCCCTTCTGATCTACTCCATAATTTCTCTCCCGGGTTAAAAAAAAAGAGAAAAAGGTTTATAAATAGGCACATGTAGGCCTATACCTCCTCAAGCAAATTTATTTTGATAGTATGAAATATTCAAGGACAAACACATCCATGGATTTTGCATCATACATATTCTAGATGGCGTGCTGTATGCAAGTCTCTCTGGCAGACATTTCTTTGCCAATTAAATAGCATGGCGTGACTGTAGCTCCAGTCGCATGAAGGCAGCATTGTCTGGGTTTCTGTGAGGGAAACGCTCGGAGCTTCTCGTCCAACCAGGGGCCCACATCTCATTTCACTGTCTGAAAAGAGAAGAGATGTACCAATACTATTAGGAAAAAGAAAAGGAAAAACTGATATTTTGGGGGGGGAGAGACAGAAAGTAGAAAAGGTCAGGCTTTGATGAACAAGAGAGAGGGATAAATCAACACTTTTTCAACTTTCACCACTTTCAAGTCTCTGGAAGACTTTTTCTGCTCTTGTGGCGTGGCTCACAGAACATTGTCCAAATGTTTACCCAAAAATATAGTTTGGTTGAAGTCCTTCTAAACACCATGTAATTCACACGTCGGTCTATGACGTCCCACTGTCTCGACTGTAAATGGTCTGTCTGCTTCGGGGTGGCCAGCCACTCCGTCAGACATCTTTAATAAAACGGAGTGTCGTGTTGACAGTTAGTGTTTCAGAAGGACGTGAACTGCTATGAACTTCTCCGGTTGAGAGTAACTGACTGCCATCTCGAGTTCTCCTTGCAGTAAGCAACAGCCTGGTTCATCATGTGGCCAACAGCGCCCTCTACGGGACGCAAAACACTTCCTGGGACGTGAGGTAGCTCTAAAGGTTCTGAGCACTGTTTGTGGAGTGGTCTGATATAAACTCTGAATGAGTTAGGTGGAGGATGTCTTTAGGCTGGAGTCTCAGGAGATCTGTTACTGCGTCTGCGTACGACACCTCTGGACACTGCGGCCCCAAAAGCGACCCCGCCTCGGGTGTGAAAGTCCATAACTTCATCGGGGCAGAACGTTGTCATGGTAACGGCCGTCGCATTGAAAGGCGGTGTGCACAAAAGACTGTAAACCGAAGCGATGGTTACGAGGGAGTCAAAAGTGGGCCATCCCTGTCAGGTAGGATGTTCAGTGAATTAAACCCCCGTGGTTTATTCAATAGACCACAGACCATAGAACACAGCAAACGAAGGAAACCCGTTTATTTGGCCCCTGCAACAGATACAGGGATAAGATGGTGAGCTTCTCTGATGGTCTACAAATATACTACTACAAATAGGCTACTACAGTGGTCTTCAAGACACTACTGTAGTCTACAAATACAACTATTATCTCTGAAAGTACACTGAGCTTTTGAAGATAAGTAATACAGAGTGTATTCAATATCTTTGAACACATCACTCATCACTATGGTTATTATTGATACAGTTTATGACTTGATTGTTTACCACAGTGTTTACGTAAAGCTTTTGTGTTTGTAGGCTACTTTGATGTTGTTATTTTCTTGTCAACCACCAGATGGCCAAACTGGTCAAAGAATGCATCGGTGATGAAACCAGAGGGTTTTAATGGATGCACACACACACAGACACACACGTACACAGACAAACACACACAGACCCACATACACACTTACAAAAATATGCAACAACAGAAATATACAAACTTTCTTGCACACACACACACACACACACACACACACTGTGGCCTTGTACATAGTAAGTCCTTCATTGCATAAAATCCAATAAACTGGGTAGATCGAGAACACGTCAAGGTTGAACAAAAGCTGTCAACAAAGAGCCAGTAAACACGTCTGCTCGTCTGCCTGTGTGATAACAGCCCTCCTCGCCTGTCATCCTCAGGGCTCTCATTACGCAGCACCTCGGTCTGCCACAACCTGGCCGTCCCTCTGACTGTTGTCTTAATCATGGGGGACATGCTGATCATCAAAGGCGCGCTGGGATTGGCTCGTAGGCGTGATTGAACTCGTCCTACAGAGGTCCTTTAGCCATAGGCGCTCCTGTCCAATCAACATGTTCCTTACATGAGGCATAGATAAAGTCCAATCGCCATGTCCCTTACACCACGCTCAGCTCTTCAGTGCATCCGTGCATCTGAAGTAGGTCCCCGATGCACAGAAACGAAATACGTGTTTGTTCCCTGGCTTGTTCCCTGGCTTGTTGTAGTGTGGGGATGATGTTGTAATGTCACATGTTGGGTTAGTTTGTTGATGATGTGACGCTAGAAGAAGAAGGACCCAGTGGGGGGACTGAATCCAGCTGCTTCTTCACGTCTCAGATTCTCCCTGCTTCCCCCCTCCCCTCCCCTCCCCAGGCTTGTACACATGTTGGAGAGGAACAAACTCTCCCTCTCCGCCATCTCCACCCCCTCTCAGACACGTAGACAGCCTCTGCCTCTCCAAAGGAATAAACGACACGCAATCACACATAACAATAGCGATGTGATTATGTATCGCTCCATGTGACTACAGACCGAGAGGTTCCAGGTTCCAGGCCCCACCTCCACAGCAGCTTGGATAAAAGCATCTGCTAAATGAATACGTGACGTAACTGTGACGTGTATCTCTCAGAGGAAGCTGACAGCATGCATGAGGCTCCCTCTCCGTCCTGTGGAGTTAGAGAGTCATTGGGGTGCAAAACTGCCTTCGAGGCAAACGCAACCGGAATGAAAAGAATGATTGAACCGTCCCCAAGTTCTGTCCTTTCCCCTCATCAATAAATTGTTCAGGGGAACAATCCCAGGCCTCTGTGTAGCCATGATCCTGCATATTTCTCTGGTCAGCTGATGTATTTCAGACGCAGTGGAGAGAGACGATGACGTCTTCAGACAGGGACACACTCTCTCCCTCTCTGGACCTGCAGGGAGAAGAGCCTTGATGGGGAACAACAAACACAATATACTGAATCTTCACAATCACACACTAACACCTTGTCACCCGGTCTGATAACATCGCTCGGTATATCACCAGATCCACCTGTATCTTCCCTAGCTTTATATTGCAACACTGAGTTACTAAAAGTGAATGCTAGTATTGAGTTATAGATGTATTCTTTTAGAAGACGCTTTTACTTCAAACCACATGCCAAGTGGGATTTGAACTTGCGACCGCGTGATCACCAGTCAAACGCTCTATACAACTGAGCTACAGTCATCCTCGGCTCAGGCCCTGTGGCTGCTCATTGGTTTTCACAGCCAGGTCTTCTGCCATCCCTGTTTTGCTTGTGGAGCACGGTGATATTATCATCAGAGAATCTGGGAGAGCGGATAACAGGACTGTGAATGTGAGTCTGGGGCTGGACAGAGAGGCTGGTTAGAGAGGCTGGTCAGGGAGGCTGGTCAGAGAGGCTGGTCAGGGAGGCTGGTCAGGGAGGCTGGTCAGGGAGGCTGGTCAGAGAGGCTGGTCAGAGAGACTGGTCAGGGAGGCTGGTCAGGGAGGCTGGTCAGAGAGGCTGGTCAGGGAGGCTGGTCAGGGAGGCTGGTCAGAGAGGCTGGTCAGAGAGGCTGGTCAGGGAGGCTGGTTGGGGAGGCTGGTCAGAGAGGCTGGTCAGGGAGGCTGGTCAGAGAGGCTGGTCAGAGAGGCTGGTCAGAGAGGCTGGTCGGGGAGGCTGGTCAGGGAGGCTGGTCAGTCCTACTAAATCTGTCCTCCATGATGGTTCCTACACAATCTGTTGGACACGGTCTGTTTTACTGGTAGAAAACTCAGTTCTCCCTGTGTCAAATTAGTGAGCCAGGGAAGACAGTCAACCATAGTCAGACACACACACTTGCATGCACAAACGCACGCAGGGAGACACACAGGCACACACACATTTCATTTGACTCTTTATAGTCTTGTATCAAGTCTCTTGAGACTTGCTTCAACACCAAGTTGTAAGGATGAACTTTGAAACTCTCAGTAAAATCCTGAAAAACGTTTCTGATGCAACTTGATCTTTAAAAGTGAAATTAAACTGGTGTCAGAGGGAATTTTAAAACGATCAGAACTTACATCCACAAGGATCCTAGTACAGCTGGCGACCAAATCATTCTCCTCCCCTCCTGTAATTATCTAATTGCACAAGAGGCGTCAAAGCTTCGAGCGTTGATAGAGGTTGAGGGCGTCGATAAAGACCGCAGGAACAGCTTTTGCTTTTATCAGTCAATTACGTGCTCATTATAAAATCCTTGAGAACCAGTTTATCTTCGTTTGGAAGGTATAATGTGACTTTTTTAAAGCAGGAGAGGACGATATCGAATGTGTGCGGCGCGGTGGCAGTGTGGCTACGACGCACGATCATCGGTTCGATTCTCGCATGTGGCAGTGTTGGCATGTTATCGCAGGCCTATAAGTATTCAGCTTTTCTCCGTGTCGCTGCTCCTGAACGCGTGTCACTTATGTGGGATGAATAAATATTTCCTCGAAAACTCTAAAGACGCCTAAGCGCTAATGCAAGCGTTAACGTTGGACCAAGTTCTGAGTCAGAAAGCATATGATGAATAGGGTGTTTTACTTAGCACATTTATCCGAGCGACATAACCTGAACCGACCTCTTGATTTGCAGTCTAGTGCTCTAACCACGGAGATATAGGCTACCCTCTTCCTCAAGCTCATTAAAATTAAATTAGTCCCTTTAGGATCTCTTAAGCACAAGACAAATATTGACCTTGGCGGGGGTCAAACATTTGGGGAAACCAAAACAGATTATGTAGCTTATAACTCAATAGTTTATTGAGAGAAAACAAACGTAATGAATGTGTCTAGACTGGCCCACGTTTAACTTTGGCTTAACATTCCTCATTTTAAAATGCATGAGGCTATTTTAATTCAATAGCGGCAGCAGGCATAGCCTACTAGATGATTATCATTTAATCAGTCATAACTAGACTCGCGAAAGTCGCTTGTGAAAAGTAGTAGGCCTAGGCTATAGGCTAAGTAATGTAATAATATTTACATTGTCTAAAGCGAATGATTTACTTTGGGTTTCATTTGCAAATGCAAATAGCTAAAAGGCAATTTATCTGGGAGACCACCAGCTGACAAGCATACTGAACGCCGAAGCGGGCGGAGCCGTCATCACAGCGACTTGAAGAAAACCGCCAACACAGACCAACCCAGTGGGCGGAGATCTGCGGCTTTCAGGTCCCTTTTCGCACCCAGCATTTTTCCATCCCATCACTATTTCGAAACCGAAGGAATGTGCGTCGCAGTTTGGACCTAGGTGTTTCCCAGTGAAGCGGACCACGCTGTCGAATTAAAATAGTTAGTCTCGTGTGTTGAGAGCTGAATGTTAGGCTACGGGAGCTGTTATACGGTACCGACGACGGGACGTGACTGTGGAAGTATTGTTTCCCCAATTTCCTACACTGAACTTTGAAACCCAGTAATCTCACCTGCGTATTGAAGTTACATTGAGGAACTACAAACATGTAAGATTAACCTATTTTAACCTCGTGTGTGGGGCTCTTAAAATAATCTACAACTGTTCCTGTGTAGACTTTAGTCGCCAGAGCATTCAGTGCTAAAAATAGCTCGTTACTTGAGAGGTGGTCAAATGGAATATTGCCTACTATAGGCTTCGCCTTTCTTTTAAAGTTTATTATGATATGCTAAGGATTATATGAATGTGTCTTTGTGTGTTTTGATTGTGCACTGTAGTAGTTAAGCCTATTGATGATACAGTAGGATATTTAAACCTTTATTGTCAAATTTGGTTAAGTATCGATCGTAAACAAATCTTGATTTAAAACATTCCAACATTTCCGACATGCCACCCGTAGGCTACAGTTTTGAATTTCAAAATATTTTTCATGTTGGTGTTTGCCCCGTCTTAGAAATTCTCCTCGGGGAACTATCCCGTCATGTTTTCCCTGACAGTCCAGTTGTCACGCTTGTCTGTACCTCATAAATTCAACTCTTCCTGTCGTCTCCTCAGGGGTCAAGCAGCCACGCAGAGCAGGGAGGAACTGTACTAGAACCGAACTCTCAGCACCAGATGTGGACATAAGAAACTAAACATCCGCCTTGTGGAATTTACAAAGAAATCGATTCTATCCGCGTCAGTGTTATTATTATCCAAGAGGCCGTTTGAGAGATGGCGTCCAGCCTAACGTGTGCTGGTGTCATATGGGCGCTTCTCTCGCTGCTGTGCGCCGCCGCGTCCTGCGTCGGGTTCTTCATGCCCTACTGGTTGCTAGGGTCTCAGATGGGCAAGCCCGTCTCCTTCGGAACTTTCCGCCGCTGCTCCTACCCAGTGCGCGACGAGGCGCGCGGCGCCACGGTGATGCTGGAGCAGTGCGGCCGCTACGCGTCGTTCCAGGGGATCCCGAGCCTGGAGTGGAGGATCTGCACGGTGGTGACGGGGGTGGGCTGCGGCTTGCTGCTGCTCGTGGCGCTCACCGCTCTCATGGGCTGCTGCGTCTCCGAGCTCATCTCCAGAACCGTGGGGCGCGTGGCCGGAGGGATCCAGTTCGTAGGGGGTGAGTACCTGGGATGAGAGGGGGAGGAGGAGGGAGGGGAGTGTGGGGTGAGTCCCATCTGGGATAGGGGGTAAGGTGGGGTGGGGGGGGAGTCCTGCTGTGGACAGGGGGTAAAGGGGTGGATGTATTGGGTTGGGGGAATCCTGTCTTGGATGAGAGGGAGAGGGGGGGTGAGGGGGCGAAATAGAGGGGGGCGAGGGAGAGGGGGCAAGGGAGAGGGGGGGGAGGGGAGGGGAGAGGGGGAGAAAGGGAGAGGGGGGGTGAGAGAGGGAGAGGGGGGGAGGGGGGGCGAGGGAGCGAGGGAGAGGGTGTGAGCAAGGGAGAGGGGGGCGCTGTGGTTCTCCTTGTCAGCATGCTGTTGTGTCCTCTAAGAGAGCTGCTCCGGGAGGTCAGTGCTGGAGGGGGAGTGAAGGCATCTGTAAATCAGATGGCACAGTCAGCCACTCCTCTCTTTGTCCCCCTGCCCGCTCCTCTCGACACTGCCCCCCCTCCGCCTCCCACTCACATTGTTCCCCTATCTGCCCCCCCGCACAGTCTCCCTCCCCCGTCCCTTGCCCCCCCTCACGGTCCTCTCCTCCCCTCTCTCTCTCCAGCCTCTACCTCCCCCCCTCCCTCACTGTTCCCCTGTTTCCCCTCTCTAAACTGTCTCACCACCACCTCCCCTCCCTCACTATCTACTCTCCCCCCCCCCTCCCCCCCTCACTATCTCCTCACCCCCCTCCCCTCTAGAATGACTTTGACCGCTGGTCTCTCTCAGAGAGCTGTGCTGTGTGAGCAGGGGTTGATTAAGTGTGACTTCTAGCTCGCTCGCTCGCTCGCGCCGCCTGGCTGCCTCTCTCTGGAGGCCCAGCCCATTTCATGCATGATAAAACGTCTCCTGACATTAGGTCTCCTGGACAACGCAGTGCCAGCTGATCACTTATTCATAGGGGGGGGGAGAGAGGGTTCAGTTCTTCTTCTCTGCTCCGTAACCTCGCGTTTAACCCGCGCCCTCGGCTGAGTGGCGTTGGCCACACTCGAAAGAGGGGAGCACTTCCTGTTGGAGGAGAGCACTTCCTGTCGGAGGGGAGGAGAGTAGAGGAGATGCTGTCTCTCTCAAGGTTCGGTATCTTAGTTCTAGTTGTCGAGACCTGTGCCTGTCTGATGCTGTAAGGGGGCTTTCACCCTTTGTTGCTAGTTACAGTAAGCAGTTCAGTGCTTCAGAACCACAGCACTGGTCTGAGCTGGTGACAGAGCCACAGCCCTGGTCTGAGCTGGTGACAGAGCCACAGCCCTGGTCTGAGCTGGTGACAGAACCACAGCCCTGGTCTGAGCTGGTGACAGAACCACAGCCCTGAGTCTGGTCTGTTGGTGTCCGCGGTCTGCTTGCTCTACCACTCTCTGTGAACCGTGCCGGGGATGCCTGTGCCATGGTATCTGTACCGGGGCCCCTGGAGAGAAGCTATTAACTAAGGTGGTGTCATCTGGTGTAATTAAATGTGGCGGTCTGGTGGCATTAACTATGGTGGTATTAAATGTGGTGGTATTAAATGTAGGCATATTAACTATGGCTATTAACTAGGTATGGTGAGAAGCCATTAGCTTGGAGACGGTCCCATTCCCTCGAGACTAGATTACTGATGTGGTTTTCATAGATGTGGCCAGTTATTTTGTAATGTCAGCCATATGGACTCTCCTCTCTCTCTCTCTCCTCTCCTCTCCTCTCCCTCTCTCCTCGTCCTCGTCCTCTCCTCTCCTCTCCTCTCCTCTCCTCCTCCGTCCTCCTCTCCTCTCTCCTCGTCCTCTCCTCTCCTCTCCTCTCCTCTCCTCTCCTCTCCTCTCCTCTCTCCTCTCCTCGTCCTCTCCCTCTCTCTCCTCTCCTCTCCTCTCCTCTCCTCTCCTCTCCTCTCCTCTCCTCTCCTCTCCTCCTCCCCTCACCTCGCCCTCCCCTCCCCTCCCTGCTCCCTCTCCCTCCCCTCCTCCTCCTCTCCTCATCCTCTCCTCTCCTCTCTTCTCTCTCTTCTCTCTCTCTCCTCTCCCGTGCAGGGCCCCATTCCTCAGCCTCGCTGCCTTTATGTATAGCTGTGTATTTCACCGCTGGGGGAGGGGTGGACATGCAGAGAAAGGGAGAGCTGGAGGAGAGAACAGGCAAGGGGGACAGGAAGTGGAACAGGGAGGAGTAGCAGTATAGAGTGTCAGAGCTCTATTGAGTCGCTCTCTCCTGCAGGCTGATGGAGGGTTCTGGAGATGAATCCTTCTCAACAGGACTGTGGAATGTGGCGGAGAATCCAAACCCCTCCCTGCAGTCTGTGGTTTAACTTGGCTCTCCATGAATCTAGTGCTTCTCCTACAGCCGCTCCCCCTTCCCCCCCGATGGGAAGAAATCCCCCCCCCTCCCCCTCTTTATAATCCGATCCTCCTTCTGTAGCGGAATATTGACTCTCTTCCTCCTCCCTCAGTTCCTCCCTCAGTTCCTCAGTTCCTCCCTTCCTCCTCCCTCTGTCTCTCCTCAGTTCCTCCCTCACTTCCTCCCTTCCTCTTCCCTCTGTCTCTCTCTCAGTTCCTCCCTCCCTCCAATCTTCCTCCCCTCTTCCTCCCCCACTCCCTCCTTCCATCCACCTTACGTCCCTCCTCCCCTCCCCCCATCACCCTCCCCATCTCCCTTGTCCCTCCCCCTCCCTCCTACTTCCGTCCTTCCCTCCTTCCTCCTACCTCTCTCCCCCCTCCCTCCCCCTTTATGTTCACACTGTGCTCTCCAGACAGCACCTGTCAGGTGATCTCACACACACACCCACACACACACACACACCCACACACACAGACACAGCATAGATTGCCGCCTCTGATAATCACATACACTCAGGGTGTGAGCACACACACACACACACACACACACACACACACACACACACACAGGTACACTTATACCCACACCAACACCCACACCAACACCCACCCCCTCATACACACATATACTTACATCCACTAATACACACGCCCCCACACGCACACACCACCACTAACGACTGCCACCCTCGAGTCTCTGTGTCTCTGACATGCTCACACTAGAGCTCTACCTCATTACTGGCTCTGTTGTTAGATGTTAAATGCTGCTTCAGCTCAGGTACGAACCTGCTGCTCTGCTCTCAGCTGCTCTGAGCCATGGTCCACGTCCTCTCCTTTGTTCTTTCTCTGGTCATCTTCGTTCATCTCTGGTCATCTCCGGTAATCTCCGTTTATCCGTGGTCATCTCTGGTCATCTCTGGTCATCCCAGCGTGTTCCAGAAGACCAAGAGGGCAGGCAGAGGTCAACGCTTTCCAAGCAGTGAAAACACCCAGATTTCAAAAGAAAACAGGAGTCGTTTTCACGTGTGACGCTGCAACAACAAACCAGGCTCTCTCTCTCCAGACACAGATGTGTGTGTGTGTGTGTGCTGGATTCAGATATATGTGTGTGTGTGCTGGATTCCGATATGTGTGTGTGTGTGTGTGCTGGGCTCGGAGCTGGCCCTGGACCAAACACACCACGATGCAGCCAGCTGAATGATTAAACATGGATCATTCATCTGAGAGACAAGCATCGGGGGTCTGGGGCCACATTACACTCACTTACTCTGGGCTCAATATACATCTGGAAGCTATGGATGGCTATAGCTCAGTGGTTAGAGCGATTGGCTGCAGACCCAAAGGTCACAGTTCAGATGAAACTAAACAGATAAAAGTGTTAAATACTGATCGAGTATATGATTATTGATTATTCAGACTGTATTCATTTAGGCTGTGAACTCTCCCACCAAGCCCCCACGCGTGTGTGAGTGTGTGAGTGTGTGTGTGAGTGTGTGAGTGTGTGAGTGTGTGAGTGTGTGAGTGTGTGAGTGTGTGAATGTGTGAGTGTGTGAGTGTGTGAGTGTGTGAGTGTGTGAGTGTGTGAGTGTGTGAGTGTGTGAGTGTGTGAGTGTGTGGTGGTCAGCTTTGCGACTGGTCAGGGTGGGTGGTGAGAGGGGTCGTCGGCAGGGAGACGGCCTGTTTTAGCTGACCCCCCGTGACCCGGGCGAGGCGGGCCGAGATGGGTAGGTCACAGGAGGGAGGGAGAGACGGAGGAGAGAGAGAGAGAGAGAGAGAGAGCGAGAGAGAGAGAGGCAGAGACTCAACAGGGAGAGAGAGGGAGAGAGGGAAAGAGAGAGGGAAGGAGAGAGACAGACGGAGAGAAGGAGAGAGAGAGGCAGAGAGAGAGACCAGCTGCTCGAGCTGGAGACTTGGAGGCAGCTAATGTACAGTATCCCTGCTGCACTGTTACTGTGTGTGGGCCTGAAGGGAAAGAATCTCCTCAGATCAGATAACCTCCATTTGTCATCTACATACTCATCAAGTCACTGCGTGTGTCTGCGTGTGTGTGTGTGTGTGTGTGTGTGTCTGCGTGTGTGTGTGTCTGCGTGTGTCTGCGTGTGTATGTGAGTGTGGTTTCATGATTATGTGTGCTCGGAAGCCTGGGGGTAACTTGAGCTTAACGTGTCCTTGTTGGGCGGTAGAATGTGACAGAGGATGTGTGATGTGTGTATGTGTTGTAGCCTATGCAGGGATGTTTGAGTAATACATCCACGAGCGTGTGCATGTGTGTGTAACGTGTGTGTGTATTGCGTGCGTGTGTGTGTGCGCGAGCGTGTGTTTGCAATGTGGTGTCTGGTCCTTGCAGGCTTGAGGTGGAGTGTTTCAGGGGCCTCTGTGTCTGACTGAGGAATGCTGGGAATTCACTTAGAATGCTGGAGGACAACCCCCTAGCAGACCCCCGTCCCCCTGCCACCCCCCTAGCAGACCCCCGTCCCCCTGCCCCCCCACCACCCCCCTCCCTCCATCCCAGAATATTAAGCCCAGACACTCTCCCTGGCAGAGTGACTGTGTGTAGACCCTTAGACTGCACGCCTCAATGCCTGGGCCTGCTTTCTCTCTCCGCTAACACGGCGCGGCTCTCGTTCTCCTGATCGCATCTCAGATTTTGTCAGATGCATTCATGTGTGTGTGTGTGTCGAAAACTGATACGCTGCAACACAAAACCGCACCCGGAAATATGCCTTTTTTTTTGTTAACGTTCAGGCGGGGGCAGAAACGGATCTGGAGATAAGATCTTCCATTAACTGTCGATGGCCTGCGACTTGGTTGGAGCTTTTGATTCCGAACAGTTCCTATTGTGGTCGTGGTTAATCTGCAGTGTTCCCAGACAGCATCTTACACATGCTAATACCCTCATTCCAAGGCTGCGTTAATGGTCAGACCAGCCATTAGTCTGAAATGTAAACACAATAGCGATGCCAGACCATGATTATACTGTGTTGTGTGAAAAACATGCCGTTGCAGAATGTAGCTAGTCAACAGTATGAATCACAAATACACACAGTAACATTCAGCTCCGTGCTGCAGTACAGCCCTGGCTCTCTAGAGGCCTGGTTCGGAAGTGGTCTTGGCGTTGCTCCTTCGACCTCGTGTGGAGGATGAGAGACCAGTAGAGAGAGACCAGCAAAGCGAGACCAGCTAGCGCTGTCTAAGCTGCTGGGAAGGACGTCTGTTTCGCTCTGATTCCTCAGTATAATGTGAGTCGTGGTCAGAATGTGGAGGGAGAGAGGAGACCCCATAGCCCTCAGAGATCACTGCCCTGGTCAGCTGGACGTTAGAACATGTTCAGTTAGAGGTTAGAACATGTTCAGTTAGAGGTTAGAACATGTTCAGATAGACGTTAGAACATGTTCAGTTAGACGTTAGAACATGTTCAGATAGACGTTAGAACATGTTCAGTTAGAGGGTTAGAACATGGTTAGCTAGACGTTAGAACATGTTCAGTTAGACGTTAGAACATGTTCAGTTAGACGTTAGAACATGTTCAGTTAGACGTTAGAACATGTTCAGATAGACGTTAGAACATGTTCAGTTAGAGGGTTAGAACATGTTCAGTTAGACGTTAGAACATGTTCAGTTAGACGTTAGAACATGTTCAGATAGACGTTAGAACATGTTCAGTTAGACGTTAGAACGTGTTCAGTTAGAGGTTAGAACATGTTCAGTTAGAGGTTAGAACATGTTCAGTTAGAGGTTAGAACATGTTCAGATAGACGTTAGAACATGTTCAGTTAGACGTTAGAACATGTTCAGTTAGAGGTTAGAACATGTTCAGTTAGAGGTTAGAACATGTTCAGTTAGAGGTTAGAACATGGTTAGCTAGACGTTAGAACATGTTCAGTTAGAGGTTAGAACATGTTCAGTTAGAGGTTAAAACATGTTCAGTTAGAGGTTAGAACATTTTCAGTTAGAGGTTAGAACATGTTCAGTTAGAGGTTAGAACATGGTTAGCTAGACGTTAGAACATGTTCAGTTAGAGGTTAGAACATGTTCAGTTAGAGGTTAGAACATGTTCAGTTAGAGGTTAGAACATGGTTAGCTAGACGTTAGAACATGTTCAGTTAGAGGTTAGAACATGTTCAGTTAGAGGTTAGAACATGTTTCAGTTAGAGGTTAAAACATGTTCAGTTAGACGTTAGAACATGTTCAGTTAGAGGTTAGAACATGTTCAGTTAGACGTTAGAACGTGTTCAGTTAGAGGTTAGAACATGTTCAGTTAGAGGTTAGAACATGTTCAGTTAGAGGTTAGAACATGTTCAGTTAGACGTTAGAACATGTTCAGTTAGAGGCTGTAACTTGTTCAGGTAGCAGTTATACAACGTTCAGGTAGCAGTTATACAATGTTCAGGTAGCAGTTACTAGGCGGTTACATATTGTAAGGAGGCAGAGTGACAAGGAGCTTGTCCGAGCAGTGAACTCTTGAGTGACATGTTGACTCATTCAGTTGCAGTCCATGTTGTGTTGTAGTTCGTAGGTACTAGCCAGGGAGAAGTGTCACTGCAGTGGCAGTTGGAGAGGGAGTGAAGAAAGTCTGGAGTTCAGCAGGAATCCCAAGACTGCCGACGGAGGTAGAGAATGTGGGTGAGGGGACAGCCAAACATCCTAGCACCGCTATTCCCACCCTACCAGCCTACAAGCTGTGGCTCAGGGGGTAGAGAGGGTCGTCTGTTAATCGCAAGGTTGGCGGTTCGATCCCCGACTACTCCCAGGCCATGTGCCGAAGTATCCTTGAGCAAGACTCTGAACCCCACGTTGCTCCCGATGGGCAGAGCGGCGCCTTGCATGGCAGCTCGCCGCCGTCGGTATGTGTGAGTGTGAGTATGAATGGGTGAATGAGAGGCAAAATTGTAAAGCGCTTTGGGTGCCGCTAAGGTATAAAAAACGCGCTATATAAATGCAGTCCATTTACCATTTACCATTTACAAGCCTACCTCACCACACCAACCAACCACCCCCACCCTACCAGCCTACCAGCCTACCTCACCACACCAACCAACCACCCCCCACCCTACCAGCCTACCAGCCTACCTCACCACACCAACCAATCACCCCCACCCTACCAGCCTACCAGCCTACCTCACCACACCAACCAATCACCCCCACCCTGCCAGCCTACCAGCCTACCTCACCACACCAACCAACCACCCCCACCCTGCCAGCCTACCAGCCTACCTCACCACACCAACCAATCACCCCCCACCCTACCAACCTACCAGCCTACCTCACCACACCAACCAGCCACCCCCACCCTACCAGCCTACCAGCATACCTCACCACCCCCACCCTACCACCCCTCCTCACCACCCCCACCCTACCAGCCTTCCTCACCACCCCCACCCTACCAGCCTACAACCCTTCCTCACCACACCAACCCACCACCTCCACCTTCCGCTTCACCCTGGTGGCACCGCCCCACCTGTCCTTCACACACAGTGCGGAACGACACTCCAGCAAACCAGCTGTTGACCAGCCAGTAGCCATCTGGTGGTGCTTGTTAAAGGCACCAGGCGGGTGTGTGCCGGGTTGTCAGTGACAGGGAAGCCAGCCAGACAGCCAGAGAGAGCAGGCTGAGGCTTTTAAATGAGGGACAGAATGAGGAGGCAAGTCACGAGGCAGTTTACAGATGTTAATTATGCAAGCTCTGCCTTACATACCTTCCAGCCTGCAGGGATGGTGTGAACTACCACATATGGAATCTGCATGCGATCCACTGGGGTTTTTTAGCCCTATGGAACTGTGAAAGCGGTAGGTGTTGGAACTGCTAGAGACGTTTTCAAACTGGGGGCTTTGTGAAAGGCCATCTTCACGCTTGGACTCCACAAGAGAGGTCTGCATTGTTCACATCTCAGGCCGTTTTAAAGGAGAGGAGTGAACAGAATGAAAGGCTACAATTCATTTTCCATCCCAGTGAAGAGCGAGATATTCACCCAGAGAGAGCGTCGTCGACACTGTCAACAGAGGCTGAGCTCCTCTGTCAATACAAGGAGCAGAACAAAGACATCTCTGTGGAAAGGATATTTCAAAGGGGTTCTACCCGGTCCAGAACCCAGAACCTGAGCCAAGAACCTAGCACCCAGAACCCAGAACCCAGAACCTGGCACCCAGAACCCTGAGCCCAGAACCCAGCACCCAGAACCCAAAACCGTGGCGCATCAGGTTTCTAGATCACTCTCTTGAATCAGCTCTCTTAGTTCTGTTGCACTTGATCTGAGCTTGTTATCAGAGGTAGTCATGGTTACAGTGATTCTGTTCTGAGCTTATGTTCTGAGCTGGTGACAAAGCCTTCTCAGTTGTACCATGTGTGTTGGGTGTTACCGCCAGAGTGGTGGAAAGGCTCGGGTGAAAGGGGATAGGTATAACTCAGTGGTTACAGCATTTGACTGCAGATTAAGAGGTTGCAGGTTCAAATCCACCCCTGTACGTTGCTTTGATTGAAAGCATCTACTAAATGAACACTGCTGCATGAATGTACCTTCAGAGTATGTGAAGTAAAGAGTGTGTGTATCATACCGTCAGATTGAACCGTGTAACTCTGTGTGAGTAGCAGACATCTCAAGAGACAAAAGTCTGTTCTAATAAACCTAAGTGTTCAACTAATAGGAAATACAATCTTGTTCCTATCCTTAGCCTTGCCTGCTACAGCGTAAGCCGTCATACTTGAATATTGAACTCCTGAATGTCAGATCTCTACGATCCACCGAGGCTGTTGATGGATGATCCGATAACAGAGCATGAGTTAAGAGAGGCTTCCTCTGAGCAGCTCTAGTAGAACTAGATTCATCTAGATCCTTCCTCAGTGTAACCGGAGAACTACATCCATCCTCAGTGTAACCGGAGAACTAGAGCGTTTCGGCTGTGGCGTGGCAGGAACAGTGCCTCGACACAATCTGGCATTGTTATCCCCATGAAGCCTGCCTTTGTCAACCATGTGCAGCTTTAAAATGCATTCACGGGCACGCTTGAACACACCCGCTGACGCTCGCCTTCCAATACAAACACACACACACCCACACTCTCATTCGCCCGCAAATCACCACAGATACGCACGCACGGACGCACGCAGACACACACGCACACACGCAGACACACACACACGCAGACACACACACACGCAGACACACACACACACACACAGACGCACGCTCTGGATGCAGTTGGCCAGCTGCCTGCTCTCTGTTGAGCGATGTTCCTCCCAGACCAGTGGAGTGATGGAGAGAGGCCCCTCCCCAGCACAGGAGTTATTGGGGCCTGATGACAACCGAGGTGCTTATCAGCCCACGCAGACGGGTCACCACCCAGGCCTGTCAGCTACACACCGGGAGGGCAGAGGAGGCTGGGTGGGGTGGAGGTGGAGGTGGGGAGGTGGATGTAGGGTGGGGTGGAGATGGATGTAGGGTTGGATGGAGGTGGATTCAGGGAGGGGTGGAGGTGGGGAGGTGGATGTAGGGTGGAGGTGGGGAGGTGGATGTAGGGTTGGATGGAGGTGGGGAGGTGGATTCAGGGAGGGGTGAAGGTGGAGGTGGGGAAGTGGATGTGGGGCAGAGGTGGCAGGGTGGGGTGGATGTGGGGTCGGGTGGTGTAACTCCAGACCCTCCTGTGACTCTGGGAGCTGTTAGTGCTGTTAGAGCTGTTAGTCTGTGAGGCTGTTAGTGCAGCTGGCCAGGGAAGCAGACAGTCCCCAGCTCTCCCTTGTCCCAGCTGTCAGACCTCATACTGACTTCATCCACTTCCCTGGCCTGGCCTGGCCTCCCCCTTCCCCCCTGCCTCCCGCACCCAGAGAGGACCGCCAAGCCGTCCCCCAGGTGGCTGGTGACAATGTGTGTGTGAGATATCACACTCCGCTGAGATGGGAAACAGATGTCATCCAGAGTCCCTAAACATACATTACACACACACACAAACACACACAGACAAACACAAACACACGCAAACACAAAAGCTCTTTGTATACGCGGTGTGTCCCACCTGTTCTTATTGACACTCATTTCCTCGTCCTCCCTTCTGGCTGGCCCAGCTCAGTAAACAGACCTTGGGAGCTCTACTCTACTCTACTCTACTCTACTCTACTCTACTCTACTCTGTCCTCTCACCCCAGTTCCCAGTCTGCTTCATGGCCTGTTTGTTTTCTAGATAGTTCTCCATCCCACAGCTTGTCTTCGTCAGACCTAATGAGCTCTCAGGAAGAGCTGTCCTGTTTGGACCTCTCAGACACGCATCAGGAAGCCGTGCATGAGTCAGCAGGAAGCCGTTATCCCTCCAGGGAGAGAGTGCTTAACCCCAGGAGGCCAGAGAGCTAGTCCTCTGACAGGTCTGACGGGTCGGCTTGAAGGGCTCTCGTTCGTTCTAACGCGCCATTTAGTTTCCCACCAGAGACTGGAGAGTCGTTTGCTTCTTGTTATTTCGATGTTTTCTTTGTGGCTGTTGTGTGTATCTGTTGTGGGGTATCCTGGTCTGGTCTGTCCTGGTCTGGTCTCATGTGGCACCACTGGACACCGCAGTCTCGTCCCTCGCCAACCTTGGCATTCCTGCCCTGCTGTGCTACTTCCCAGATACGGACGTGGCACTGGAGACATTGTTGGTTTCCCTCGGCTATATTTAGAGATGACAAAGTCCCTAGTGGCCCCTGAGGACCTCGTCCCAGGAAGTAACAGATACACGTGAAGCATTTTGGAGCTGTGGAGCTCAATCTGGTGTCTGGGTGAAATGTTATCGTGTTTCCCCATGTGTGTTTACTGCAAGTCCTGGAAGTATTTCCATTTATATGAGTTTGACTCACACACACATACTCACACACACACACACACACACACACACACATACATACACACACACACATACTCACACACACACACACACACTTACACACACAAAGCAATACTCTTGTGAGTCCAAACACATGGTAGGATACTTGTTGTTCACGGCACACTTTATACCTCCTGTGGATGTGACACCTTTAATAGTGGTGATGTAGTGCTTGAGCGTGTGTGTGCATGTGTGTGTGTATGTGTGTGTGACACCTGTAATATTGATGATGTAGTGTGTGTGTGTGGTTCAGTTCCTGTACATCATGGGCAAGTTCTAGCATGACGGAAATGTGAGTGCTTACCCTGTTTGTCCAGCTATCTGAGCAATGCTAGCACCATGAGGTGCAAACCAACAGTTCCTAGGTTAAGATAGAGGCAGGATGGATTCAGACACGTCTGTTAAGGTGTGATGGTGGTGTATTAGATCCTGCCCCTAGCTCTGCTTTAGCATGACCAACTTAGGAGCTCATCTACCCCCTCCTCCCCCCTCTCACACCCCTCTCCGCCCCTGTCCCGACCCCCTCTCTGGCCCAGAACAGAACTGTATTCCACGGCGTAGGAACATGCAGAGGGAGAGAGCAGGGATAAGGAGCCACCTCGTCTGATGAGTGAGTCAGGCTGCAGCCAGCAGGACTCAGGTCGTCCATATGGCCACGGAGGACAGTGTGGGGGGGGGAGGAGGAGGAGGAGGGGGGGAGGAAGAGAAGGAGGGGGCAGGCAGGGATGGACGGGGAGGAGGAGGAGGTGCGGCAGGTGGAGGAGGAGAAGGAGGAGGAGGAGGAGGAGGAGGAGGGGGAGGGGGAGGAGGAGGAGGAGGAGGAGGAGGAGGAGGAGGAGGAGGAGGAGGAGGAGGAGGTGTGGCAGGAGGAGGAGGAGGAGAAAACAGACTCCCAGTCCCTTCACCCACCCCGCTCTCCTCTCCAAACGCAGCGTGGGGAACGGTGGGGGAGGAGGAAAGGCTGAGGGGGAGGGAGAGGGGAGGGAGGGGGGGGAAGCTTTAAATCCGCCCAGCAGTCTCCCTTCACTGCACGCCAAATGCTCCCTCTATTTCTTAAAGGTTATTTTGACTGTTTGACTTACAGGAACGTAGTTCCCAGAAGACTCCTGTGTTCCTCAGTTCTGAGGAGATGGAGAGAGAGGATGAGGTGAGAGAGAGAGAGAGAGAGAGAGGATGAGGTGAGAGGAGAGAGAGAGAGAGAGGGATGAGGTGAGAGGAGAGAGAGAGAGAGAGAGAGGATGAGGTGAGAGGAGAGAGAGAGAGAGAGAGAACAGGTGAGAAAGAGATTAGATGAGGTGAGAGGATGGAGAGAGAGAGAGAGAGAGAGAGAGAGAGAGAGAGAAGAGGGTGTCGAATGGAGCAGTAAGAGGCTAGCACGCGCAGATAACGAGCCGCTCGCAGATAAAGACAGGAGATGGGGGGGGGGATGTGGGGGGGGAGGAATGGGGGGGGGGTGGGGGGGAGGATGGGGGGGGAGGTGTGGAAGGGAACGCGACGGTATGCACGGTACAGTTGGACTGTGTTTCCGGGAATAAAGACAGGAATAGATGAGATACGTGTGAGAGAGTAAAAAGTGGGTCACGTTTGACGAGGCCTTGTCTCAGCACAGCGTGCTTCGGGCTCCGAGCTCCGCACGCTTCAGAGGGAACGGCACCAGATGAAGAGCAGTCCAACTGTTTGATCTTCAGATGGAAACACAAATGTTGGAATGGTTCCCCCCCCAGACCTCCCGAGGGGTACTTAACGCACCCAGAGTACCCCAGCGTCTTCTAACAGGACCCGGGTCCAAGAGGGAAGTGTTGGCTTCTGGGGGTGGGGGGTGGCTGTGAGGCACGAGCGTTTCCCAGCCCCCCTCTGTCAAATATGCTCCTGCTTACATTCTTTGTTTCGCGTCACTTTTTCCACCGTCTCCCTGGTCTCCGTCTCCTGGACGGTCTCCAGCCCTGCAGCCTGTACCACAGCCCCCTGCCTGCCTGCCTGCCTGCCTGCCTGCCTGCCTGCCTGCCTGCCTGCCTGCCTGCCTGCCTGCCTGCCTGCCTGCCTGCAGCCTCTACCACAGCCCCCTGCCTGGCTGCCTCTCATTTTCAGCTCCGGAACATATCTTTGATTAAAGCATTGTATTCGTTTTCATCAAATTTTACACGCGGGGCGGAAAAAACGGGGTTACATAATCCTCGTGTTATTCAACATTGTATTCCCCCATGCTCTCGGAGAGTGTTGCTAGGGCGACAAAGTTTCAATGAAGCTACTTAGTGTGGGTCTTTTCCAGCATCTTGATTTGATGGTGCTTGTGTTTGGAAGAGAGACCCCCAGCTGAGTCCTGGTTAGGTTTCAGGCGTGGTCCTCCTGGCGTAGCCCAGTATGTCCATGTGTTTCTGCTCGTCTGAGAGATGAATCACTCTCTTGTCCTCCAGCCAGGACCACAGAACTCGCGGCTACAGGGCTTCTTACTCTGGTAACTCTCTCCTGGTAACTCTCTCCTGGTTACTCTACTTCCCGGTAACTATCTCTGGTAACTATTGGTAACTATCTCTGGTAACTCTACTTCCTGGTAACTATCTCTGGTAACTATTGCTAACTATCTCTGGTAACTCTACTTCCTGGTAACTCTCTCTGGGAACGCTACCTCCTGGTAACCATCTCTAGTAACTCTTACCTCTTGGTAACTCTCCCTCTGGCATTCGTATGTTCTTGTTTCTCGATCTGCCACATCAAAGACAGGCAGACATCTGTGGAGAGCAGCTCAGCCGAGATCATTTCCACCATGACAGCGTGTGATGGGAACCTCGGCTCCTCCCCCTGGAAAGAGACACTTCCTAGTTCACACACACACACACCAAGGCTTATGCTATGGGCCGATGCTGACAGACATAGATGCTTACAGGATTCCGTTCCCAGAGGATGATGTTCCTAGGGGATTATGTAAAGTCCTGGTTTTAAACTGCAGTGCAGCAGCAGACACTTTGATATTTCCTCCCCGTACCAGCACACACGATCTGGATCCCAACTCATGAGAAGTAGTGCAGTTTCAAGTCATTTCCACATCGATAATGACACTGACATGTATACATCATCAGTGTTTTGGAGGGTTGATAATCATGCACCATTGCTTTTGCAGTGTGACAGTTCAATCTGTCGTTGTGGGCGTGTGAATGTGTCCTTTTCGACTTTGGTTTTGTTTCATGGACCCGTCCACTTCAGCGTTAGTGCCCTTAGGATTTCAGTGTCTCTTAATGATGAGGTAGGTGAGATGTAGAAGAGGGAGGATGAAGCCCTGCTATTTTGCTTGATTGTTTGTTCCCCAGCTCCAACCACCTCCCCTCCCCTAGGCCCCAGCCTCTCCTCCCCCACCCACCCCCAAACACAGCCTCTCCTCCCCCACCCAGCCCCAAACACAGCCTCTCCTCCCCCACCCAGCCCCAAACACAGCATCCTCTCCCCTACCCACCCCCAAACCCAGCCTCTCCTCCCCCACCCAGCCCCAAACACATCCTCTCCTCCCCCACCCAGCCTCAAACACATCCTCCCCCAACCCAGCCCCAAACACATCCTCTCCTCCCCCACCCAGCCCCAAACACAGCCTCACCTCCCCCACCCAGCCCCCAAAACATCCTCTCCTCCCCCAACCCCAGCTCCAAGTACGATCTCCCCCCCCCCTGCTCTCAGCATAGATCCTCCTCCCACATGGCCTCCAGAGGGTCATCAAAGCAGAGGGTCGTGGGAAACGATATAAACTCACAGTGGGAAAACTTCCAGAACACTTCACTCCAAACCACACCCATGTGGCCTCACATAGGCATGTAGTCCAAACCTCTGCCTATGTGTTTGTTTTCGATGCTGGTCCGATTAAACTCGGATGAGACCTTGATCTGTATCTTGATCTAGATAAATCTGTTTATATTTTTGATCTTGACAAATCTGTATCTTGATCCGGACAAATCCGTGTCTTGATCTTGACAGATCTGTATCTTGATCCAGAGGAATCTAGATCTTGGAGCCAAGTCTCTTGCTGGTCCTTCTGAGGGGCAGGAGGGGCAGGAGGGGCAGGAGGGGCAGGAGGGGCAGGAGGGGCAGGAGGGGCAGGAGGGGCAGGAGGGGCAGGAGGGGCAGGAGGGGCGGTGCCAGAGCTGGCTGGGCCAGCAGGGTGACATGGGGAGGATCACCCTGGGGAGAGAGAGGCAGGCCTCAGCTGGCAGGTGATGCTAACTGCATTGCTGCGTGGCTCCACGGCACACGGATGCTATCCCAGCAGCCTCTGCAGCATGCAGGCTCTGACAGGCCCAGGGGGGCTTCCGGAAGGGGTTACATTAACATCTGATTTATTTAGCCGACGCCTTTATCCAAAGCAACATAAAAATAGGGCATATAGAAAGTACAGAAGGAGATCAAGGATTAGAATTGCAGAATTGTGTGTGTCTCTGTGTGTGTGTCTCTGTGTGTGTCTCGGTGTGTGTCTGTGTTTGTGTGTATCTGACACCGGTGGCACCTGGGTGAGGCAAGATCACAGAGCTGCTGAAGAGAGCTCTCTCTCTCTGGGGACAGTCAGCCTGAAGCATGAGAAACACACACACACACACAGAGAGACACACACACACACAGAGACACACACACACACACACACACACACAGAGACACACACACACACACAGACACACACACACAGACACATACACACACACACAGAGACACACACACACACACACACACAGAGACACACACACACACACACACACACACACACACACAGAGAGACACACACACACACACACGGAGAGAGAGAGACACACACACACAGAGATACACACACACACACAGAGAGACACACACACACAAAACACACACACATACAGAGACACACACATCTCTCTCTCTCTCTCTCTCTCTCTCTCTCTCTGTATCTCTCTCTCTCACACACACACGCGCACACACACACACACACACACACACACACAGATACACTACAGCAGCAGAGCAGCTGTCCTTATATGTTGCTATAACTCTCTAAGACGTGTCGGTGGATTGTGTATCTGCTTGGCTTGATAAATCCTCGACTCAAAGCAATGAAGTCGCTCTTGAAAGAGAGATGGTGTTCAGTGGAAACCTTGTCAGCTCTTTCTGGAGTCCTAACGCTGACGTGTCTGACTGCCTGGGTGAGATGAAGGTTTGAAATGGGATTAAAGTTTCAGGTCAGGGTGTAGACCTCTCTGCAGACCCTCGTGAGAGGTCAGAGGGAAGGAGTGGACACGCACAGCTCTCTCTTCCTAAACAGGAAATCATCTAGTCTCCTCACAAACAGTCAGTCAGACTCTCTCCTAAACAGGAAATCATCTAGTCTCTCCTCACAAACAGTCAGTCAGACTCTATTCCTAAACAGGAAATCAGTCATCTAGTCTCTCCTGACAAAGAGTCAGTCAGACTCTATTCCTAAACAGGAAATCAGTCATCTAGTCTCTCCTGACAAAGAGTCAGTCAGACTCTGTTCCTAAACAGTCAGTCTCTCTTCCTAAACAGGCAATCAGTCATCCAGTCTCTCCTCACAAACAGTCACTCTCTCTTCCTAAACAAGCAATCAATCATCCAGTCTCTCCCACTTAACAGTCAGCCTCGTTTTGAAGCATCAAGCCTGTGTACCGACTTTCCCTGAACAGATAAGCATGAAGCTCCAGATAATATTATTTACACAATCACTCAGGGCTGCGACACAGTCATGTTAATTACCATGTCGTCCCTCTCTCTCTCTCTCTCTCTCTCTCTCTCTCTCGCTCTCTCTCTCTCTCTTCTCTCTCAGAGACTAAATCTGATACTCCAAATGAAGCTTCCCCCAGTGTGGAACACTCACCATATTGTCATTATTATCACATGTGGAAGTTCTGCTTATCACTTCCTGCTTCTGCCTTTGATGTCGTTATCTGAGAGAGCTCAGCCTTCAGAGACGTAGGCGTATCTGTGCGCCTCTTTATGGCGTCCCACAGGGTACAGTGAAGGGTTCAAAGGTCACGCCCAGTGAGTTCTGTCTTAGACAGTTGCTGATCAATCTGCCCTTGATCTACATGGGTATACGGTGGCAACAAGACACCCATTTTTCCTTTTTCAATTTATCCGTATAGCAGATGCTTTTATAGAGCAAAGTTATGGATTGATGGGTACAACAGAACATTTTACAGTATTTTGGTTTGTTACAGTCTAGGAACAGTCTGTAAATGTATTTACTAGCCACATTTCAAGGTAACCACATCGCAGCTAACAGACAACAAAAAAGCATACCACATTGACTTGAGGGATTTGGAAAATCATAGTGTTCAGTTGAATCCAGCCTGCTGGTATGATCTCCCGGTCTATTTGACAGGAGATAGTGGAGCGGCAGGCTTCACTGGGAGACAGCAGCCAACAGCTAACAGAATGATTTTATTATGCAAAGTTATTCAAACAAATACTAATTAACATGTTTATGTCACTGGCTCAGTTATATTCTCACGTTGCTGAGAGTTGGAACAGCTTAATGTCTACCTAGGATTTTCAAATGAGTCTTTAGACACGGTCCTCTTGCTGTCTGTTTGTGAACACCTTCTGTACTCAGAGGGTTCCATCCCTCTGCCAGCTCACTCCTCCTGCACACAGACACCACAACGCTCCGCTCCAACGCTGTGCTCCACAAGACACTTTTAGCCTGGAGAGGAAACGATTTGGTGTAAGCAGAGACCAGGCAGAGACCAGAGACCATCCAGAGACCAATCAGAGACCAGAGACAGAGACTAGAGACCAGTCAGAGAGCAGTCACACACCAGGCAGAGACCAGAAACCAGTCTGTGTTGAGGGCCTGGGGGGGGTGTTCTGTGTTACCCCTGGTGATGGAAGTGGGGAGCAGTGGCAGGAAGAATGGAGGAGGGAGGAGGGAGGAAGAGGGGAGAAGGAAGAGGAAGATGGAGGAGGAAGAAGGGGACGTTGGGGGGAGGAGGGAGGAGGGGGGAGGGAGGAGGGGGGAGGAGAGCCTCCCAGCCTCACCATGTGTGGGTGTCCCAGCTTTGTCTTCACCATCGGCACTGCAGAGAAATGAAAGCCAATTACATGGAGCTTTACTGCCGGGTCCAGGGACTTTCAACACAGGCCTTGATTGCTTTGGAATATCCCAACACATTAGAGCAGCAGTACCGTGCTCTGGCTATGCATGTCTGTCTGGAACCATAGAACTACAGGACCCAACGGTTCCATAGACCTGTTATTACGTGGTTGGGTATGTCACGGAGTGGACATGATAGATTCATGTTGACCACAGGAAGAGGAAGGAGACTGGGCAGAGTCCAAACCAGGAGAAGAGAATAACGACATCCCTTCTTCATTATAATCAGAAACCGAAACTGATTTATTGCCACATGTTTTTACACATACAAGGAATTTGCTTTGGTGATTAACAACAAACGTTTACATTTTATTTATATGCTCGTATCCAAAGCGAAACACTGAAAAAACAGTGCATGTAGAAATGAGAAAGTAGAGCATAAAATCTAAGGGTCTGATAAGTACGTCGTTCTAACAGTATTTCATTGGTAAAAATATGTTCCTGTTTTGTCTCTGGAGCTAGTTCCGTGAACTTACACAATATACATCTTCAAAAGTCATGAATTTCCCACAAGACACTTATTGTGCCTGCAGGCAACACAAGACCTATCTTGTTGTCTCTGTTATTGTTGGAAGTTGAGGATGTGTGTGTGATGTCACCCCTCTGGTTCCTTAAGTGGGGGACAATGGGTCCCTTTATGAGGTGGAGGGATACGATCCATGGTGATGAGGTTAGGGTTCGTAGAGGTGGAGGGATACGATCCATGGTGATGAGGATGTTAGGGTTTGAAGAGGTGGAGGGATGCGATCCATGGTGATGAGGAGGTTGGGGTTCGTAGAGGTGGAGGGATACGATCCATGGTGATGAGGAGGTTGGGGTTCTTAGAGGTGGAGGGATACGATCCACGGTGATGAGGAGGTTGGGGTTCGAAGAGGTGGAGGGATGCGATCCATGGTGATGAGGAGGTTAGGGTTCGAAGAGGTGGAGGGATACGATCCATGGTGATGAGGAGGTTGGGGTTCGAAGAGGTGGAGGGATACGATCCATGGTGATGAGGAGGTTGGGGTTCGAAGAGGTGGAGGGATACGATCCATGGTGATGAGGAGGTTAGGGTTCGAAGAGGTGGAGGGATACAATCCATGGTGATGAGGAGGTTAGGGTTCGAAGAGGTGGAGGGATACGATCCATGGTGATGAGGAGGTTAGGGTTCGAAGAGGTGGAGGGATACGATCCATGGTGATGAGGAGGTTAGGGTTTGAAGAGGTGGAGGGATACATTGTGTGGTGATGGTGCTGCATGTCCCTTATAGCTCTATGTATTATGTTATTGTTACTCCTCTCAATTATTCATCGGTGATTCCAAGTCAATTCCCCGTCTGTTTCATAAATATGTAAATGGTTCTAAATAATTAAATCGTCTTTTCATGAAATGTTTAAAATGATTTTGTCTTAGAACATGCTTTGAACCATTTGCTATATGGACTAATCTCTCTTCCTCTCTCTCTCTCTCTTTCCCGTCTCTCGACCTATTTCTCTTTCTTTCTCTTTTTCACGTGGTCTCCCCCTCCCTCCCCTCTCTCTCTCCCCCTGTCCCTCCCCCCTCTCTCTCCAGCTCTGTTGATAGGGTCGGGGTGTGCCCTGTACCCTTGGGCTGGGACAGTGAGGAGGTCCGTCAGACGTGCAGCAACACCTCCAACCAGTTTGAGCTGGGTAAGGAAGGTCTTGTCCTAACTGGATATCGGTATGTCTTTTCATGTCAAGTAGTCAAATAACCATATCTTGTCGGTTTGCGTGTATGTGATCTTGTGTGTTTGTGTGTGCGTTTTTTGTGTGGGTATGGTTGGTGTGTGTGTGCGTGCGTGTGTGTGTGCCCCTGTGTGTGTATGTATATCTGTGTCTGTTTGTGTGGTTTGGGGTGCGTGTGTGTGTACGTGTGTGTGTGTGTGCGTGCGTACCCGTGTGTGTGTGTGTGTGTGTCGTGTGTGTGTGTGTGTGTGTGTGTGTGTGTGTGTGTGTGTGTGCGTACCCGTGTGTGTGTGTGTGTGTGTGCGTACGTGTGTGTGTGTGTGTGCGTACGTGTGTGTGTGTGTGCGTACCCGTGTGTGTGTGTGTGTGTGCGTACCCGTGTGTGTGTGTGTGTGTGTGTGTCCAGGTTCCTGTGACATCGGCTGGGCCTTCTACTGCACAGGGGGCCGGGGCTGCGGGGGCCATGTTGTTGTGCACCTGGCTGGCCTGCTTCGCTGGCAGGAAACAGAAGCAGTACCCCTACTGACTCTGAGCTGGGTGAGAGACCACACCTCCACTGCATAACAGCTCTGTCAGCTGACACGGCCACCAGTCACATGACCATGTGCTTGCGGTTTCGTGTGTGTTTCATGTGGTTATGTGTGTGCATTTTTTTGGTGTGTGTATGTTTAGCGCGTTCGTGTGGTTTCGTATGTGTACGTACGGGCTCCTGTGTGCGTGCCTGTGTGTGTGTGTGTGTTTCTGTGTGTTTCTGTGTCTGTGTGTGTGTGTGTGTGTGTGTGGCAGGAAGCTGTACCTCTACGGAGGGCCGGCCAGGACGCACCACGCCAGCCAGCAGGACCATCAGGCGCATGTCATCGTCCGCCAGGCTGGACGCCGGACGCCCACTGACACCACAGACTCCACCCACAGCCAGCAAACCCACAGCCCACAGCTATGCATCCACTAGACACGCCCCCCGGGCCCCGCCCAGCACGGAACAGCTGGTCTCACCCCAGGGGATTCAGTACACCACAGTCATCAACGGCAGCAAGAGCCATATAAATAGTGCCGCCCTTTCCTCTCTCCCTGTACTGCCCCTCGTGATCTCTGTGTTCGATGGGGAGGAGAAAACATCCACCTCCAATGTTACTTTCGTACGTACGTGTTTTATATCTTAATATTTAATTCAATTATATCTCCACGTTTTTTTTGTATTGCCTTAAATATTTAAACCTTTGCTGGTCACTTGCAATAACTCAACATTGTCACTATGAATATTACAGCACACATAGTTATATCACAGGTACTATAAGGCCATAGTATATATGTTTATTGTAGGTATTATTGTGTTTGATTATGTACATTGTATTATAGTAGCATTGTGGACGAAACTTTTGTACTAAATATATTGTAAATACTGTTTCATTAAGTCTTAATAAATCTATGAAGTGTGTACCTGAGGTATGTCTTCATGAAGCAACAGAAGTAGTGGGAAGAAAAAAACATGAGTAGAAGTGTTTGATAGAGGCTGTGTGTGTGTGTGTGTGTGTGTGTGTGTGTGTGTGTGTGTGTGTGTGTGGGTGTGTGTGTGTGTGGTGTGTGGTGTGTGTGTGTGTGTGTGTGGTGTGTGTAGAAGAGAGACACTAGAGAGTAGAAGATCTGGTCGTAATGAGGGCATGATTGTCTTATTACGTATGCAACAGGAGTAGATGTATGATTAACCAGCAGATATGACCCATATAACAGCACGTAACTCCAAATAATCACATTCAGCACTTTCTCTCATGAATAAGATCCAGAACTAATGAGATATGGAGGAGAATAGGAATCAGGTTTTTGAGAAACCTTAGTTAAACCTTCGTTAAAAGCTTAGTTAAAACGTAAAAACGTAAAACTTCTTAATAACCTTATTTACCTTTTATCAGGAAGGATTCTGAGTGCAAGTTCATGCCCGTGGACTTTTTAAACCGTTGTACAATCTAGTCTTTATTCTCTTAGAATACTCTCGTATGATCCTGTTATTCCTGTATCCAACAGAGCAATGTGCTACTTTATGTCATGATATATACTTTTCAGTGGATACACAGCTGTTGTTAAACTAAGGTGTGTAAATTCAGTGTGATTGGGTGATAGTGCACCTTCTGCTGGGGAAAGTGGAAAACAGCTTCAAATATAGAAGCTGTGCAACAGCGCCCTCCAGTGGAGTACTGTGAGATCTACAGTCTGTTTCATTTCTTTTTTTTCATACATATCTTTTACATATAAATACACATTGTCAATATCAAGGTACAAGACAAGCTCTCCATCTGAATACTGTGCCTTTATTGAATCTCTGCAGCGTTTTATACGCTTTCTCACAGTGACAAGGAAATGAAAACAAGCTTTTTCTTTCGCAACATAAAATGTCAAACATCGCATTCACAAATGACACTTCCATACAGTACAGACTGCTATGGTCTGATTGTATCGGGAAACACAGCAGCTAATGTGATCAGAATGAATGAGAAGGAGAAATGTGTTCCTCTTCAGGAAATAAAGCTAGCACCAATCGTCTACTGCTCCCTACTGGTGATATTGAGCAAGGCTCAACCCAACAGTACAAACGCAATGTCTGAAAAATACAAACAAATATCACAAAACACAAATGTGACCATACATTTTGTGTGCATCACAAAGGCCTAGTGCAGAAGCGAGCGGCAGACACACACAGAGAAGCAGCGTCGTCAGCCAGTAAAGGCTTTTAAAGAGCAGAAAGCAGGCAGCGCTGTAGGAGTCAGGAGGCCCACGCATGTGCAAAGTCCAAGGTCTGACCGGAGCACTAACCCTCTTCTCTTCATGCCTGAGTTCAGGGCCAAACCTCCACTCTCCATCACCCGGACTCCCCAACAGCAGACAGAAAGCTTTTAACCCTCAAGTTATTAGAGATTATAGTGCATTTAGTATCAAAGAAAAGGACTCCAAAGTTAAAGGAAGATATTGGATGTGGAATGCTAATCGTGTTAGGCTGTTCTGTTCGAAGCACAGGCGTGTCAAACTCTAGTCTCTGGAGGGCAACCAGCACGGTAAACCCAGCAGTACCACTTCATATTTTTTTGTTGAAAATACTTTACAAAACTTTTAATATAATACGTGTTGCCTATGGAGTAATTATGATATGAAATTGAACACACCCACGAAAGAGAACATGAAATATCAATATGACATATATTGTTTTAACTGTCGCTACACAATTACTGATGATGTGCTATGTAAGCCGGAGTGGCTGATTAACTAATAGCCATGCTAGCTGTCTACTGATATTGATTAAACATCAACGAGATTATGCATTTATCAACTTTAACATTGTCCTCTGATACACTTCTGTCATGCTCTGTGAGGCGCGGTGCAAATACAACATAATACAATGACCGATAAAAGCACCAGATGGTTTCGATGGATGCTCGGTCGAGGGTTTTATTGTAAAACATAAGAGAGGAGAGGCGTATCATAGCAACCTAAAGGGCCTGACTTCCCCGTCTCCAATGATCTCTAACGACCCTTAATGATTCAGAACCGATCGATCTGTGTCATTTCCGTTTGGAGACGTGAGGCTTTGTGTGTTACTGCTGGGAAATGACTCTTATTGTCGGTTCCCACCGTGGCAGTGAGCCCCTCTCATTGGGTCGTGTCAGAGAGTGGGCCTCGCCCCCTCCCGTCCCCTCAAAACAAGCTTGGTTGTTTTTAAGAATGAGAGGTGATTGAAGTTTGTGAGTTTGGTGTGGCGCTGTGGTAGGTGATGACACTGACCAGTAAGAGGAAGCTTTCAACCTCGGCTCAAGAACTCTACCTTGGATGTGATGGAGACGAGCGGAAAGAAACAGAAAGATCTCTCTCTCTCTCTCTTGCCCTCGCTTGTGTTACACTGATGCCCTCGTGACCATGCGTTCTGCCATGTCTGCAGACTAAGTGAAGCGCTGTGTGATAATATAAAATAATCTATTCAAAAAACATCTCATTGATTGGGCTTTCAGAAACAGATCGTCACGGAGACAAAAGCCCCACGGCTACAGGAAGTGACATCACCAGTGCCAGCAGCCAAGGCCCGAAGGGGAGGATCATGTCGACGCCAGAGCAGATAAAAATATTTCCTAGGAAGACGGAAACAGAACGTCAGGGTCTAACTCTTAGATATTGATACAACACACATGACTGTAGCATTCACACAGAGATGTTCAGAAGATGAAACGCACTCAGAAAATGTAGATCGGCAGACAGACACACAGAGAGATCCTATATAGAGATAGAGATATATACAGTAGATCACAGATAGATCACATATTCATCCCCTTAGGGAAAGTACCCTTACATCAGTGCATTACTCATATGTAGTCTGTGTTCATATGTACACCAGCAATCCCCACAGCAGAAGAAGAGATCAACAGGAAGTCTTACTCGGGTGCACGCCCATGCTGTTCTCCTTCCACACGCTGCCCTGGTACACCCTGCAGGTGTAGGTGTAGGGCTTCTCGTCCGCCAAAGGGGCCCAGGTGAGGCGGCAGAGCGTGGGGGTGACCAGGCTGACGTTGGCCCTCCGCCGGTTGTCGGAGGAGACCAGGGCCACAGCGTTGGGGTACGTGGTGCCCACCAGGCGGCTGTCCTGCTTGAACTCACAGTAGGGTCCCGGGAGCTGGTTGGTGGGGGGGGAACTCGCAGTCCACCCGGATGTTGCGCTCCATGTAGGTGAGGCAGGGGTACATCTGGGGCCCGCGAGGGGTGTACCAGAACCCTGAGGCTGCTGAGACGAACACTGACACACAGACACATGTACACACACACACAGCACACACATACAAGGAGACACACACACACGCGGATGAGTACTATCAGAGACCTAAACTAACAACACATGCATCTGTCATATGGAAAAGGTAAGGTAACAGAGGATAGGACGATATAGCCTTCAAAGATTGGCATCGTCTACTGTACCAGGCTTAGGCTTGCACAACAAATAATGATATAGCGCACGGCAGGAAAGGTTCCTTTATAAGTTATTGGAAGATGTTTGTGTATTGCTTCATGCATCTCTTGTCGGTTACCTAAGAGCAGAGCGGCTGTAGCTAGCGGAGAGGTGCGGCTCCATCTTGCCTGGCTTGTTTTTGGCCCAGTCAGCTTGAAGATGTTTTTGTCCCTGTGGATTTTTTTTTACAATAATTAGACATAATTGTTGCTAGGCAGGCAATGTCATTCACGTAGTCTCAGAATGCATCAGGCCTATACAAATGAATGTGCAGAAATGCTTAAGGCCTAACAATACAATAGTTACCAATTAGCCTACTGTAGGCTATTACAGAAAGGCTAAAACAGTGTTAAGAAACAGGACAAATAAGGCAAAGGTCACATGCAAGAAACATGTCAAGGCTGTCTTTCTTTCGAAAGAATAAACGTCAAATTCGTATTTCTATGCCACATGACAGAGGGTAACATCGCCCCATCCTATGTCTCCCCGGCAAACGGGGCCTAACCCCCTGTTTTGCGGTTTGACAGACTACGCCCCGAGTCTGCAGTCTATCCTTATTAACACTGCACCAATACGGATTCCGCATTTTACCAGCATATGTCGGGATCAAAGAAAAAAAGAACGATGGCATTTACTATTCGGCTGTAACCTACAAGGTGCAGTAGAAAATTGGCTACCTCGTACAATGCAACAAATAAGTAAATGTAAATAAATCCTTTGCCTTTGACTGATCCGAAGATTACCGATTATCAAATGAAACGTCTTGATTTCACCCACCTGAAAAAAGTTGAAACGGATGTCACCCTCTGCTGTTTAAGACCAAAGCAGCGACTGCGACTGTCTTGCCGTGGGCTACTGTAGATGAGACTGGCGCATGCCGACAGATTCCGGTATAGTTGAATCAGTTTTAAGGTTATCCACACTCCACGAGACCAGCGTCTGTGACAGCACATGGAACTGTCCTCGGTCGGCGTGGTGCTGAAATGCCGGTTAGTGAACCTACATGAGAGTTTTATATCAAACCGCCTATGTAATTTGATATCGGTGTACCAGCACGGAGAAAGCCCATTGACCGATTTGTTATGACAGATTCATAATAGGCCTGTAATATTGGACATTGCGCTACAATTCAGCCTGGAGGTGAACAGGCGACCCTGACATTAGGATTTGAAAGTGTCTATAATAATAATCTGCAATCTCATTTTGTTCGTTAACTCTGTGCGTATCTCAACAATTATAATAGCAGATATTGCATCTGTCAACCCCCCCCCACTCAACAAATCATCACAATAATGCAATGTAATAATAATAATCATATTTAACTTAGCAGACAGGGGAATTTCGACCCTGTGATTTTGATCTGTTGTCAAACCCTGTACCACTGACCTAAACTCATACCACTGCATTCAATAGTCTGAGCCTTGAAGACCACTAAGTACGAGATCATATTAGCTGGTTATGAATGTAAAGCTTGAGCTCATCATTGTCTGACTGCTTTTTGCTTTGGTCCCAGTGACAGTATACAATAAAGGTAGCCTATTTATTTTTGGCCGCATTCTTTTTTTAAATCATAAACGCCCTGTCCTATCTGTGATTGGTTGACTTACTACAAATATTATTATGATTGCATAATTAATATGATATAGCGTAGCCCAACCAACTGGGACACATGATGCATGGATAGGCCTATAAATCGTAAATAGCGTCATCTACTGGTAGGCTACATAACTGAATTTTAAACGTCGCTGAAAAATGACGTTGGCTTGGGCACTGCACATGCGCTAATGATCTCCGCTAATTATGGATGGATGGACTCGATTGTCAAAAATTCTAGTGAGGCGTTATTATGTTTTGGTGTGTTGGACCTATGACATTAATTACGTAAATATGTAGCTTGCATGCAAATACGATGTAAGACTATGTAGCTAGCTAGCTATTTATAAATGATATCCATCTAACCCACAATCTGCAATAGATAGCTACCAACGTTCGCTTTGTTTACATACACAACGTACAGTAGCTAGCTACCAGTTTGTGATAACACTAGTTTGATAAATTACTATGACACGCGAAAGTGGGATTTTTGCTTTGTTGTAATTAGATAGTAACATTTTAGAAACGGAATGTTATTTCACCAGTTATACGAACAGTCTGTGAAAACGAGTAAGGTTTGCTAGCTAGCTATCTTAAACCCTATCCTATCTGCGGTCCCAGGCGTTGTAGCAAATGGTTGCGCTAAGCCATAGCTAGCGTGCTAGCTCTCTTTCTTATTTATCATCCTCTGATTGAATAATCAAAGCGAACTAGCAGAAATATTATTTTCATCGTTGCTAAACAGGGTAAAGTGTTGAAAACGAGACGCCAGTGCTGAGTTTCCGAGGGTCGAGGACGTTGGGGAGGCCAACATCAGTTATCCAGTCGACATGAAGGGGTGAGAAACTGATATAGATTTAACAGATATAGTAAAGAGATAAATAGCGAGAGAGAGATGTTCTTTATTCATACCTATTATGTTATATTATTACCATACCTATTACATTACAGGATGTACCAATTAGTATAGTGTTTTGGGGGAGATCATTATTGATAGTAAAATGCAGAATTTAAATGGACCCATCAAGGGTCTAAGGTAACAAACGAACATCTAACCAACATACCTTTGCTACACATATAAATACATTCAAACCGCGTGTATAAATACTCTCCACCTGTCAGCCGGTGTTACCTGTGTAGGCTACAACTGACATATTTGTGTTGCAGGCATCAGAAAACCCTGGAAGATGATGATGAGGATGTTCCTGTCATCGAAGAGGGTAAGAACACAACCCTTACAACAAAACCAACCTTTTATCTTTTGGGGAATGTTTCGTGCATGTATTGCATCTGTGTGAATAATATAATTGTAGTATTATTATGATTTATTTACTATTCTTTTTATATGATTTCGGCTAAATTGATTCTACTTGTAATCGTTTTTCTCTAGGGCTCTGTCTATACTTAAATGACCTTTACTTGTGAGTTTGTTATGGTGAATTGTTCTATTTATCCCGGTAGCAGCCTCTTGCTGTTGTCACAAATCAAATCTAAATGTATTTGTATAGCCCTTTTTACAAGCAATGTCACAGAGGGCTTCACATACACCCTCAACCAACCTAAACCCTCAAGAAAGACAAGGAAAAACTCCCAGAAAAACTCAGTAGAGGAGAAAAAAATTGAAGAAACAGACTGTTGATGACTGTTGATCACAAACTGTTGACTGTTGAGCTGGCTGGGAACTGGTTCGTCTGGCTCAGCAAGCGCCTCATCAAGCTGCTCAGCCATCTTGCTTCCCATATTTCAAGGTGCTGTTGCAACAGACGATCCAACGGCCATCACCACCATCCAATCAGCCGCAACCTTCTCCTCGGACCAGCCAATCAAATACCTGTTCAAAACGGAGGGAGCCGGAGGGCAGGTAGGAGAGAGGGACCCTCCCCCAGGGCATGCAGGAGAGAGGTAGCCTATCCTACCCAAAAAACAAAAGAAGAAGAAGGGAGATAAACAAGTAAAAAATGACAAGATTTAACGATACAGCTGTACTGACCTTTGACCTTGGTGGTTCAGGTGACCTACCGGGTGATCCAGGTATCGGACGGCCAGATGGAGGGACAAACGGATGGAGCCTCAGCTGTGAGCGTTGTGACAGGGGTTCCCTGCCACCTCTCAGGCGGTGACACAGGTGCAACAGAACGATGACACGTACAACAGAACGATGACACGTACACACACACAAACGCACACACACACACTGATGTGAGCGGTACGGTGATACTGTGTGTCTCATGTTCTCTCGTGTGTGTGTCAGGCTGTGTTCTCCCAGTCGGACGGGCTGGAGGGGGAAGGCTCGGAGACACACTACTACTACCCCGCCACCATCACTGACGCTACGCAGGCTGCCATGGTGACCAACGTCCAGTCTGCCGACTCCATGCTCACTCAGAACGCGCCCGCCGGTGAGAGAACCGGGATGTGACATCACAGCGCTACGTCATCACGCTGTACTGGAGCTTTTGATCCACAGTCTCACGCTCTCTGATCTGCAACCTTCCCTCCATGTCTCCCCAGGTCAGCTGTATGTGATGATGTCACCACAGGAAGTTCTGACCGGAGCGAACCAGAGGTCCGTAACACCCTGAAAACTGCTCAATGATCCCTCCGTACACATAACACGCAGTCAAATCCTCTACCACTGCACCAATCCTCATACATGAAGGTAGAGTGACAGTTGTATGTTGTAGTTGGACTGTCGTTTGAATTCCTTCCTCTCGTGTCCTACAGCAAGTCAGAGGCGCCCCGCACTTCAAGAGACGACAAAAGACGAGCCCAACACAACGAAGGTGAACGAGGGTCCATTGATGATGCAATGTGTGTGTGTGTGTAAATGGGGGGGGAATGTCGCTTCAGGTCTTGACCCCCTCCTCTCTTTCTCTCGCTCCTCTCTCTCTCTCTCTCTCTCTCTCTCTCTCTCTCTCTCTCTCTGCCCCTAGTGGAACGTAGACGCAGAGATAAGATCAATAACTGGATCGTCCAGCTGTCTAAAACCATCCCAGACTGCACCCTGGACCCCACCAAGAACGGACAGGTAAATGTGACCAGGAGCCCTGCTTATTTTTTATTTTCATCTGGTATGTTGGTTGTCTGTTGGAGTGTTTTAGCATTTTCTGATTTTCCGTGGTTGTGTTGTGGTTCCTCATGGTTGTGTTGTGGTTCCTCATGGTTGTGTTGTGGTTCCTCATGGTTGTGTTGTGGTTCCTCATGGTTGTGTTGTGGTTCCTCATGGTTGTGTTGTGGTTCCTCATGGTTGTGTTGTGGTTCCTCATGGTTGAGCTGTGGTTCCTCATGGTTGAGCTGTGGTTCCTCATGGTTGTGTTGTGGTTCCTCATGGTTGTGTTGTGGTTCCTCATGGTTGTGCTGTTGTTCCCTTCCCAGAGCAAAGGGGGAATCCTGTCCAAGGCGTGTGACTACATCCAGGAGTTGCGTCAGGGCAACGCCCGGCTGGGGGACGAACTGGAAGCCCTGGACCGCCTGAGGATGGACAACCAGCTGCTGAGACAAGAGGTGCTCCCGTCTAGACGACATCATTATGGGATGGGCGTTGCTTCCCTTGAACAGACAGGACTTGACTGTAGAATAAGTGGAGGGATTTATTGCTTGGCGGATTCTGTAGGGTTTTGGCGCTGTCTAAAGTTGGTGTTATCCTGGAACAACTTCACAGGTTGATTTTGTAACGTTCTGCTTTTCTATGTGGCATAGGTTGATGAGTGGAAAACAAAGAACCAGATGCTTCGTACCCAGCTGCGCCAGCATGGCATCGCGGGGGCAAGCGTGGAACCACAGTGATCACACCCCCGGGGTTAGGAGGACAGGGGGACCCATTTCAGCGTGACACTGTGGATGAAATGCAGTTGGATCCAGATAGCTGATTCAGACAAATGTGAACTGTTGCTACCCTCAGAACCATGTCGTTGTTGTTTTTACTCCAAGTATCTTTATGGACACTTCCCCCAAACTCATGAACATTTTACACTAAGTGGAGACTGTAACACACAACAGGAGTGATATGTTTTACTTATCGCTTTTTATTTTCAGTGTATCAAACCATTCGCAGCCTTTTTTTTCACAAACAAGGATTGAGGTTGAAGCTTTTTATGTTTCTGGAGAGGTGAAGCTCAGATGACGAGGAATCCGAGGCCATGTCTAAGAAGTTCCATGTCTCAGAAGTTCATGAAAATGAAAGTTGCAGGATCATCGTTAACAATCATGGTTTCTTTCCATTTAGATTCAGTAAGATACATTTCCTGTTACAAAAGCATGAAAACAATTCATATACTTCCCAACATTGGCTTTCATTTATTTTGTGTTCGTGAAAGTTTTATTGCCGTTTTGCTATTAAATGCATTTGAAATACGTTGTTAGTCTTTTTCATAACCATGAAAGAAGTGTATGAAGTCTCCGACATTATGTATTTATTGCGAAATACCATGACTAATACTCGCATGATCAAATTGAAATTGCAGACTATTTGAGGGAAGTGGTTTGAGGAATGAGTAGGCGACTCCCGGTTTCATGACAATAAAACCGGTTAGGTTACTACTAGCGTACTTGGTCAGTTGGTATCTTCATTATTCCCTACGTCACTAAGGTAATGCAGTGCGAGTTTCGAGGCCAAGCAAGCAAGCCTACCACAGGTGTTCACCTAATGCGGAAGGGCGGAAGTGATCAAACCTGTTGAACTGTTGATTAGTTTCATCTGCGTGTTTTAACTACACTGCAACACTGTTTGTGTAGCCAAGTTTAGTTTTGGGACTTTGTACACGACATTTTGAACTTTTTGGACTTGAAAGCGACGGGGGAGGACATGTTTGTCAGCAAACTGGTTTCGGTGTTTCTTGTCTTCAGTTTGTCAGGTGAGTTCACCTTTCGTCGAAGAAACAATGTTGTACTTTGTTAAGTTTTTGTTGATTGTACACAGTCTGTTACCTGTTACCGTGACGCGTGTACATATACGTTTGTAAGCTTTACCTTTACCTTCTATAATATGGCATGAACTCGGGGTACCCCTCCACAAAGGACTTGTTTCTTTGTAGGCCTATATACTAGCCTATTATGTGGATGAAGTGAATCAACAAAGACTTTTCTTCACTGTTTGTAGAAATGAGTTGTCTGATACATTTTCAAACAAACAAGCATTCTTAACTAACCTGTAGTCATGGCTAATGCTTTGTCTAACCACTACCGTACGTATACGGCCTTTGGCCTTCTCTACCAAAGAACCATAGACAATAGGCTATTGGAGCTTTCATTCTCCAGAGCGGAAAGCTGTATTTTGACGATGGTTCCGTTTTTGAAGTCACCTTGAACACAAATTCAACAGAGTTACTGCGCTCCCTTATCTGCATGTTTCAGGTTAGTAGGCTATTCCTCCCCCCACCCCCGAAACTCGCACCGCAACCAAACAAACAAGGAAGTCTACTCCGCGTTCGTTTAAAATACTTCTTAGTTCCATTGTCTTGGTCCAGGAACACCTCAACCACCATATCATCTGAGCGGATAATATACTGACATAGTGGTATAACCGCTAGACCTCTAGGTATCTCTGAGTGGGGAAAGGAGGGACACATACATGACGGACATTTACCCAAACAATTTATATATTCAAATTCAGTCTTTTATCCAAACTTGACACATACATATACTAATATCTCTCAAAGATGTTGAAGGTCGGGTGTTTTTATCGAAGCAACGTAGAAATAGTCCAAATAGAAAGTACATTGGACTAGAACACCTGCGTTGGATTAAGCTTTCCTGTTGTGTAGTCTGTTAATCACTAGAGCACAGGGACTGTGCGAGGTGAAAAGTCCTTCAGTCCATGTTTACAAGTGCCCGTTAGTCAGCCGGCACAGTTAAACCTAGAGAGAAGACGGTGTCTCTCCACTCTTAAGACCTAGAGGGCAGATGCTCTCCCAGGGTTTGAGGAGTTGAAGATGAGATGTTTCAGTGGTAGTTTAGAGCAGGTCATGTACCGAGGAACTGTTAAGAGGTGGATGTCTTAAACGGTTGTGTGGCTTTATACGAGATATTAATCGCGTCCTTTTTGTCGAGTTCATTTACTAATTGTTTATATGTCCACAGATGCAGCCTTCGATGTCTCAACAACCAACGCAGTTGTAAAGGTCCAAGAGAATGAGGGTATGTTTTACTCTGGAGTCAAAGTATGCTCTGTGGCATTTGATATGGCTGCTTTGTCCAGTCAGTGCCATGAATTAAATATGAAAGAAATAGTTTAGCAAATTGTTTTGAAAATGCTCATGTCTGTTAGTTCCTAGCTACGGATGGTTCCTGTTCCTGATCACCTGTCTTGTTTCCTATAGGTGCTGATCTGACCTGTAGCAACACGGCAGACTTTGGGGCTGATGCCAGAGTGGAGTGGAAGTTTAAGACCAAAGGCTCCACAGCTTATGTGATCTTTGATGGGAAACCGACCAGTACGTACAAACTCTGTTCTCGTGATGAGGAAAATGTCACATGTGGGATCATTTACCTGTGATCGGTGGATAACGTGAGAACAAAAAATGATCCTACCGGAATCGAATGAACTGTAATATGAACATGACTAAACAAGCTTTGGGGACCAAAAGGCAGCACTGACATTCAACGAACATTTTGAAGAATATTTAATGAAACATTGTATATGTATTTGATATATATAAAAAATGTATGTATTGTATTCCCACCTGAGCAAGTAAAACAGCTACAAACAAACTAACATCGGCCAAACAAGTAGGACTGTCGGACCATAGAACTATAAAATACCCTTTTCAAATGTTTTCTCCCTAACGTGACGTTGTGTTCTCCCATAGTACCGTACGAAGGGAGAGTGACTAAATACGATGGGAGAATCCGGTTCAGCAAAGTGACCCGTAAGGACTCTGGGGAGTATAGCTGTGAGGTGTCTGGTAATAGCAAGTATGGAGAAGCCAAAGTCCAGCTGATTGTTTTAGGTAAGGCCTTTTTAAAAGCATCACCCCTGCACATATTCATTTAATTATACCCCTCCTTCCGTACTTCACTTCAGATAAAAGCATCTGCTAAATGAAAAGTTTCCTTTATTATACAATGTAATGTATTGATTGCTGCGACTTGGCTGTGAATCTCGCTAAGTGTGTTTTGTGTGGTTGTTTACTTTTACTTGAGTGAAAAAGTGTAGTCAGCACTTCGACTGTTACCATGGTGATTAGAAACATGACTTTGTGTACTGGTGCTTCTCTGCAGTTCCGCCGTCGGTGCCCACGTGTCGTGTGCCCTCCTCCGCCACCACCGGGGGCGCTGTGGTGCTGGCCTGCAGTGACCCAGAAGCCTCGCCCCCCGCCTCCTACAAGTGGTACAAAAACGCCACCCCGCTCCCCGTGGATCCCAAGAAGTTCCCCGAGTTCAAGAACTTCACCTACACGCTGAACCCTGTCACAGGAAACCTGGTGAGGCACTCCTCACCCACCTCCTCCTCACCCACCTCCTCCTCACCTTCTTCCTCCTCCTCACCTTCCTCCTCCTCACCTTCTTCCTCCTCACCTTCTTCCTCCTCCTCACCTTCCTCCTCCTCACCTTCCTCCTCCTCACCTTCCTCCTCCTCACCTTCTTCCTCCTCACCTTCCTCCTCCTCACCTTCTTCCTCCTCACCTTCCTCACCTTCTTCCTCCTCACCATCCTCCTCCTCAGACACTATCTCATTTTGTTCATGATGTTCTTTTGTCAACAGCAGCAAGGTGTGTGTGTGGTGGATAGATGGTTGAATAGATGGAGATATATTGATGAATTACTAAAATACTCATCGAAATGCTAGATTTTTTTTTCCCCTCCTGATCAATATAAACATCTTAAATGTACCCACAATCCTCCAGGAGTTTCCGTCTGCCGCTCGGGTGGACTCTGCAGACTACTTCTGCGAGTCGTCCAACATGGCGGGGCCCTCTAAACGCTGCATCGCTAGGAAGATGGAAGTTCGTAAGTCAGCGATTTGACTTCCTGTTCGGAGTGTTGGGCAACAAACCTTATTTCTTGTTTTTCCATCATCTGAAAGTGTTGCTGAAAGGAACTTAACATTTGATCCAATGTATTTCATGGTGTTTCTCTGTCAGCATTTTGACTTTATCATTACTGGCACAGTTGAAACCAGGTATTTTGCTTTGGATAAAAGTGTTAAAGTTGAGGTGTGCGTCTTGTTCAAGTCTGGGTTGGAAGTTTCTCTAATGCTGAAACCTGCATCAGCCACTTATGCCATGCTCTCACAATGAGCTCTGTGATTGTATACAGTGATCCTATCCAGCTGGTTTCTGTGTACCCAGCCTGGCTGCGGTAGTGTGTGACTGTTGTCCTGACTCTGTACTGGCTGCGGTAGTGTGTGACTGTTGTCCTGACTCTGTACAGGGGACCGGAACACTGGAGGTATTGTTGCCGGGGTGATCGTGGCCCTCCTGGCGGTGGCCTTGCTGGTGTTTGGTCTCTGGTACGCCAAACGCAAAGGATACCTGCCCAGTGAGTTCACCCCCCCCTCCCCCTCCTCATCCCAACACTCAGTGTCTACTCTCAGTAGACTTTCTGTACGGTCCCGTTCATGTCTAAATTGGCCGATTGAAAGATGGTTGCCTGACTCGTTTTTGTGTTCTCTCCCCCCCCTCCCTCCCTCCCTCCCTCTCCCCTTACAGAGATTGAAAGGTAAGACGAGTCCTCTTGTAGCTGGTGCATGCAGGAGCTGATGGAGGGGCGTCTGGACCAGAGGGGTCTTGTTATGCATGTTGGTTATGTGGACTAGCTGATGTCACGATGGGCCTGTCTGACTCGTCTGTCTGACGTTCACAGCCAACCCAAACCCTCGGTGGTCTACCAGCCCACGTCAGAATACGGCGATGAGGAGGATGTAAGTATCACTTCTCACTTTGTTCAGGGTTTATTTACCTTTCTAGGTCTTCCCTCGGCCATGTTTAGATGGCAGGAAGTGAAAGCGCCCCTCATGTTCTAATGTAAGTCGTTTAATGAGTACGGGGAAAGAAAGTACACTAAATAATATTACAAGTATTATCTCATTTGATCACTTGCCAATTCAATCTTGTACATTGCCATAGCTCAGTGGTTAGATCACTAGACTGCATTTGGATAAAAACGTCTGATAAATATGAACATTATTAACATTAAAAGCCAAAGTAGGAGGGTATAATATCTCTTATTCCTGCCTCAGGGTGGTGGTGGTGAGTTCAGACAGAAATCGTCCTTTGTGGTGTAGTCTGTCTGGTGCTGTGACATGTCAACGATGGACCCAGGACCACACTTTGAATACACCCACTGCCCTTTCTCACATCAGATGGTGTCTAATTTAATCTTGTGTTTTAAAATGTTTTGTCTTATCTTCAAATGACCTTAAACGTGTTTTGATAGCCCTTTATGTTTTCTGCTTAAATATTGCTGTTCTCTGAGAAATTCAGAGTAGCAGACATAAACTAGCCTTTCTTCTATTTGTGAATACCTCTGATCGGTGTGATTTTGATCCTGTAGATGTGTGCTTCTCTTAAGTTCGATTGTGAAATGGTTTGTTTACAATATCCATAGATAGTTAGTTTTAAAGATGGTTGTGGTGCATTATTTTATTATTGACATCTTTATTATTGCAATTTGTATGTGCTCGTATATGTATATACCTTGATATTCTGGTTAGCTGGACCTTAGCACTCACGTTGAACACTATGTTAATCTCAATTAATTGTACAACCAAACATAGATTTAACAACATAAAATGCAATTTAAAATGGTCGAATTCCGTGTAGGTTAGTATGCCATGTAAAATGGATTAGCCAACATTAGATTGAAGAGTTCTGCAGAGTCGACAGATGTATAATAGTTTTTTTTTAATAAAATGAATTTTTGTCTTGAAGTCTATTTTGCTTAAAATTGTGGTCCTTTCTGGTCGGTTTTAATCGCACGCAGACGCACGTTCACACACGCGCACACACAATACTACACGGTGTCAAGCTGACCACGTCTCCTCGTTATGCTTACGATAGTTTAGATTTTTTTCTCGTGTCTTTTTCTATTTAGTGTACGCTGTCCTCTTTATTTGGAAAAGAAGGGTGCTTATAGTAGGCTATATTATATCGTTTTACTTGACATGCGGAGGGCGTCTGTAGGCATATTTGTGATTTGTTTAGGGACGAAGACTTTATTCATCTGCGCTGTTACACATTGTCCAAACCAACATGTTAATCATTCAGTCACTCTGGATTCCAGGGGATGCAATGCATTATTGAAGTAAAGTCACCCGTACTCTGCCTCTTTAAAGGAAGGGGCGGTGCAATTGAACTGCAACCCAACAGGATAGACTTTCGTTCACTCAAAACCCATTCATAAATAAGACATTGCGAAAGGATGAAGCGCATTTACAACGAATGATTTTAATATACATATGTGTTGTTGGATCCTCTTTACGGTCGAATGCAACGGAATCGTGGCGGCAATATATTCATAGTCAGCGAAATTCACTCGGGGTGATGCGGCGGTAGGAGAGGAAAAGTGACTTCCGATTGCTGACCCCCTCCCGCGATGGTTATGACTTTCTGTGCGTGCCACCAGGAAGCATAGCTTATTTTGTGTTCGGAACGGTAGGCAACAAACCCCTAGTTCTGGTCTTCCATCATCTGAAAGTGTTCGTCGTTCCTTAGAGTCTTAAACGTAAATGATCGGTTTTCAATGTCTGCCGCCTCCATCGTTCCGGTTGTATTGAAAATAAGTGGACCAGAAAACTAAGATTCCAATGGAACGGTGAGTTATGGCAGCTAAAGAAGATCTCTACACCAAAGTCACCCCGCGAAGACAGCGCCAGAACAGACCGGGGACTGTCAAACATGGGTCAAATCTGGACGTGCTTCTGTCCATGGGTTTCGCCAAAACCAGGGCGTAAGTATGAAACAATAACCGTTCACACTGACAGGCAAGAAATGATCTGCGCATACGCGCTGAGCATCACAGGACAGGAGATCGGGCTGTCGTTGAGTAAGCTGCATATCGACACATCAAAGTTTCTGTCACTTACAAACCTTCAGCTAGCTCACAGTGTGAAACATGTCATATTTGAGCAAGCTTGCTGACAGCGAGACTACCGACAGCTATTCGCGCGACGTAGGTCACGCTTGGATGCTAAGTTTACTATCTTGGGCCGATGAAAAGAGAAACCTCTTGACCTCATCACTCAGCATTCACATTTTTGACCAGATTTTCTTTTCTTTAATCTCTACGATTTTGGAGAGTGAAAAGCATGGTACTGCCCTTCCTCTAAACCAAAGGGTTTAATCTGACTGTCATAAGGGTTTAACTCTCATTGTTGTGGCATGGTTGGGTCCAATGTCCGCTGGCCACTGTCTTGTTGTAATCCCATGCCACCAGACTAAGCAGGAGACTTTATGACAAGGAGTCTCTGGATTAGGACCGGCTGGACTGCTATTGTGAGTGTGTGTCACGTACAAGTGTGTACTGGATTGAGAGCATATAGAAATACACTGGAGTGGAACTGGAAGGCAGTGGTCGGTGTGTGTGTGTGTGTGTGTGAGGCTGTGGCGTTTTGTGCTTGGGGTTCCCCAGGAACAGGAGCACAGTTCCACAGTGATGGTCCCAGGTGATTCTCAGCAGGTGTAAAGAGGCCAGATGTCTTGGCCCTCCTGGCACACTGAGAGTAACTACAAGCACTCTAACCACATACACACCCTGCCGGTTCCTTCAGATCATTCCTAGATCCCCCCCAAAAAGATATACAAAGCCAAGGGGACTGAAGATCGTCGATATTAATTAGGAGGAGGAAAGCCAGGAGGATGTTATGTCGGTTGAACCCTTGTCCGATGCGCATGATATTCAAACGAGCATCGCCCACTTACGAGGACGTGAACACGTTTTTCCGAGGCGGTTTTGAATGGCTGTGTTTGTCATAGCCTTGGGAGAGGACGGGGAGCAGACAAGAGGCCTCAATGTGGAGACTTGCCTGAACCAATAGGAAGCATGAATCACACACAACCTTACTGTTTTATGTGAGGAATTAATGCTGAATCATTGTCGTATCGACCAGCCTTGTCAGATGTGATCTAGCAGAAGTGTATCCTCTCATCATCATGACCGTCGTGGTCAGAAACAGGATGAGTTCTGACGGGGCCTTCAGAGACGGGTTTCAGGTTTCACAGGGTCTGCTCTTGGTTCCTTATTAAGCTTGGTTACTGTCTAAAAAGTCATGCTGGAGGGACACAAAAAGACAGAAATGATGGGAACAGTTCTTGTGGTTCTGAGTGGAGGGGTGTGGTGGTGTGAAGAGGTGTTGTGGCGTGAGGAGGGGTGTGAGGAGGGGTGTTGGGGCGTGAGGAGGGGCGTGAGGAGGGGTGTTGGGGCGTGAGGAGGGGCGTGAGGAGGGGTGTTGGGGCGTGAGGAGGGGTGGTGAGGAGGGGTGTTGGGGGTGTGAGAAGGGGTGTAGGGGCGTGAGGAGGGGTGTAAGGAGGGGTGTTGGGGCGTGAGGAGGGGTGTTGGGACGTGAGGAGGGGTGTAGGGGCGTGAGGAGGGGTGTTGGGTGGGGGCGTGAGGAGGGGTGTTGGGGCGTGAGGAGGGGTGTGAGGAGGGGTGTGAGGAGGGGTGTTGGGGGCGTGAGGAGGGGTGTTGGGGTGTGAGGAGGGGTGTTGGGGGCGTGAGGAGGGGTGTTGGGTGTGAGGAGGGGTGTTGGGGTGTGAGGAGGGGTGTTGGGGCGTGAGGAGGGGTGTTGGGGTGTGAGGAGGGGTGTGAGAAGGGGTGTTGGGGACGTGAGGAGGGGTTCGGAGCGTGAGGAGGGGTGTTGGGGCGTGAGGAGGGGTGTTGGGGCGTGAGGAGGGGTGTTGGGGCGTGAGGAGGGGTGTGAAGAGGGGTGTTGGGCGTGAGGAGGGGTGTTGGGGCGTGAGGAGGGGTGTTGGGGGCGTGAGGAGGGGTGTGAGGAGGGGTGTAGGTGTGTGAGGAGGGGTGTTGGGCGTGAGGAGGGGCGTGAGGAGGGGTGTTGGGGCGTGAGGAGGGGTGTTGGGGTGCGAGGAGGGGTGTTGGGGTGAGTTTGAGGAGGGTTTGGATGTGTGTTGATGTGTGTGTTGGGGCGTGAGAGGAAAGTCTGAATCATTCACAGCTTTGGAGGTATCTTAAGTATTCTCCATGATGATGATGATGATGATGAAACCTAGAGCAAGGATGTGACTGATCTTTCCATTTACCAGATGCGAAGAAAGAGTGAGAACGAGATTATAGTTAATTGTATTCTTCTTTTTCTTGATATGGACACCATGCATTGTTCATATTACCGTGGATGACTTACACACGTCACATGCAATCCGCTGCTAAATCTGCAGCTAACACAGAGCCACGTTTGCTGTTCAACTGATCTAAAGGCCCTTGCACACATCGTCAGCCAGCCTTAACTCAAATGGTACGCCGCAAACCGTCTGAAACCAAACACTCATCTCATTGGTTGTGTGAAAGGTTCTGGTTATGGGGTCTCTGGCATTGTGCTCTAATTATGAGCTTTCAACAAGAGGCCTTCTCTCAGCTGGCTTGACACTGTCTGAGTCAGTGGTGTCTCTTTCCCAGAGCCAACGTAAGTTCAAGTAAAAAAGTGCTAAACTTCTGTCCTCCAAAAAGAGGTGTTGTGTCGCTTCACACAGGTGTGGTTTTTGTTAAACACTACAGATAAAGATCACTCTGTCTTATTTGTGTGTGTGTGTGTGGTAAGTGTGCATGTGCATATGTCTGTCTGCATGTTTGTTTGTGTGTGTGTGTGTGTGTCTGAGGCAGAATGGTGTGTGTTTCTCAGCGTGTGTTTACAAAGGAACCATCTGCCCTGCTGCCTGCTTCAGTCAGGACGGCTCACCACCATCCCTGGTCTCTGCCCACATTCTGTTGAGAGCATCCCTGGTGTTCATCCCACAGTGGGCCCCTGGGGAGCCCTGCTGCCTGGAGGAACCCAGAGAGCTTCTAGACTGTCTGCAGAGAAATGGGCTTTTAATTACACCGCCTGGTCACATTTGACCCTTTGATGACACAACAATGGGGCGCTAACATTCTCTGGCCCTGTCTTGCCTTTTTCCTCCCGCTCTCCTCCCTCCGTCTTCCCCTGTCATCTTTCCTGGTCTGGAACCTTCTAAAGGTGACTGGTGGACCTTAGCCTGATAATCCGATACCTGGTTTGGTACATGATACCTGATAGCACTGGTATTGTAGCTTCACCTTAAGCCACAGCAGTCATTTACCTTGTTTGGATATCTATTCAACTGAAATGATTTAGGCTATTGATTGTATTGTGATGTAATACAACAATTACTGTGCGAACGAAAAATATGTAAATGTTTGAAAACGGATGAGCTGTTGACATGCGTTGACCTTTTTGATCGTCCACGCTTAATAGGAGAAGCATTTATCTGAATTGATATATTAATATAATGATTACACATCGACAAGCTTACTCTGACAGACACAACCGTCAACTTTGTGCCAAAACATGATTGGGGTTTATGGATGGTTGAATAAGTGTCCATTCAGCACCTTGGACAGCCATCCTAATGACGTAGATCTACTTACGACGCACTTCCTGACAATCAACCTGCATGCTTGGGAAACGATACCCTATCTACGTGCTTGTACCTTCTGGTGAACGCTCAAAGGCTGCTTGTGTTCCAAAGACGACACGTCTTTACATGCTTGTAGACATTAGTTCAGAAGGTCGTCCATCGAGAGGAAGTGAAGTGGCCTGCTTGAGGAAGTGGTCGTGACCTTCGTGAAGTGCAAAGCCTGCTGGGACATAAAGAACGCCTACGCCGTGAGATGGGGAGTCGTTCTCCCCGTCGACATATGGCGCTCTTTATGTCCTTTCAACTTTAAGGGGTTAGACGAATGCTCACACACACAAGCACGTGTACGTGACTAGCGCAATGTGTTAGCGTGTATGTTTTCAATGCAAGTAAAGCAAAGAGAGACTTGGAGGAGCACAGCATGACACAGATGTAAGAAGCACAGCACGACACAGATGTAAGAAGCACAGCATGACACAGGCCCCCTAGTCAGCTGTAATAGGAAGGATTTAACTGACAGTAGGGAACATTCTTTAAACCGTGTTTATTCCATGTAACCTGACCTGCAGTAGCTGCATCAGTCTCAGAACCGAAGATTTTCTGACAGGAGATCTTTTGGTTGGGTTATTTTCTGTGGACTATTAGTACGCTTCAAAGACTTCTTCAGGGGTTTAAATTGAGTGTCTTCGACTCATGACCATGTTGGGTTACTATGGAAGACGACTCACACAGTATGGAAGATGATGTCACCCAGATGAGTTCTCTGTTGTTGAAATGACCTCTTACTTGTGGTAAATACATGAAGTAAGAGCTGTACATTTTCCTTTTCATTCAGCCCCAAGTGACAGTTTTACATCCACTGCGTCTGAGTCACCGTACAAGCAAGTGCTACTTAAGCAGTAGAAAGTCGGGGTTCAGCGATTTGAACCACCTCAGCGCCGCCCGCCAACGTTTTCCACCGATAAAATCCGTCAACGTTTGTTTTTCTGTTCGATCTCTGCCGCTGGCTAGGTCAGGGAAGTATGAGCAATGGGCTGTGGAAGATTCGCCCACTATACAGTAACTACTCATACTACATACTAATACTGGTACTACCAATACTAATATCAAATGTCAGGGAAGTATGACTAACTGGTTGTGTAGGATCCACTAACTATACCCACACACCATCTGTTCTCCCACTATTACATTACATTTTTAATTTGTATTCATTTAGCAGATTATTTGATCAAAAGAAACAAACAGGAAGTACATTTAGAAAGTACTGCAGAAGAAGAATATGTATTTGTGTGGTCAGAGTCAAGAAAAGCTCCGTATTTAGCAGACGCAGCTCAAATTAACCACATCTCAGCTATACCAGGGACGATGCACCAATAGTATCTCAACAAACTTCTACTCAGATCTATTCTTGGAATGATCTTGTAGTTCAGTAGAACGTCACATGACTAGAGCCCCAAGTTGCGTTACTGCAGGTTTTTCCATCGTGTCTGGTAGATGAGGCGACCTGGCTAGTACATGCGGCTGTTTAAAGACTCAGACGAAAACACTGTCAGACCTGTGCACTTCCGATCCAATCTTGCGTCGTACTTTATACATGCGCTATTTGCACGTAGGTTTGGATGAAAAGCGCCTGCTAAATGACGTTCATAAATGGCGTGGTTGCAGTGAACTCCCAGTGAAGACACCGTGTCTCCTGCCCTGCTTGCTCTCTCTCTCTCTAAACCCTCCTGTCTAGTGAGTGTCCCTCGTCCTTCCCCTCTCTCTCTTTCACATCTCTGATAATGAGTGCCATGGTGTCACCCTCGGCCTTGCCGCGCGAGACCAGCCTCCTCTGGTTCTGTGAGCGTGAGGCCTTTCTGAAGACGAGGAAGGGAGTGTTTGGATGACAGATAAGGGGGTTCTGTACTGTGGGCTCTGGGAAAGACACACCACTGATTCAGGTTTGAGGCGGCTGAGGAGAGAAGGCCTCTTGTTGAAAGCTCATAATTACAGCACAATGCCAGAGAACGGATGACAAGGATCCCTCACACAACCAATTTGGAGTCGAGTGTTTCGTTTTGAATCATATTTCTGCGCAGCGAAGGGCTTTGTGTGCGTTTTAATCACAGAGTTCCTCTCATCTCACTTTTCCTTCTCTTTGTCTTCCACCTCCTGCTCTCATCTCTCTCTCCTCTTTCTCTCTTACTGTCTCTCTCTCCTCTCTCCTACTGTCTCTCTCTCCTCCTCTTCTTTCTCCTCTCTCTCTCTCTCTCTCTCTCTCCCCCCCTTTCTTCTTTTCACACCCACTTCTTCACATTAGAACAAGGTGGGTCATGTGATCTGATGGTTCTATTGTCTGCTGTTTCTTCCTGGGTCTTGGAAAGTGAGGCCTGGTCTTTGCCAGACTCACATGAATGGAGACGCGCCGACGTACAGCTCTGAGCACAACCCTCGGTTACTCTTGAACTTTCTCGTCATGATCGGCACAGAACAGGTCAGCCAGCACGAACATGGGTAGCAGCTGCTTGAAACAGCCCAGAAGTTGTGGAGGAAGTGGTGTCCTGTGTTGCTCTCCAGTCCTGGAGAGGCAAGGTCCATGGAGAGGCCAGACTGAATGGGACCAGGCCAGCTGGAGGGAGGGGCACTTCCTGTGTTGATAATGGGGGCCTAGAAGGCTGTGTCTGGGGGCGTGGGGCACCCCAGTTTAGTCTGGGGGTGTCAACCGTGATGGCTGTCTCTGCAGCGGCCGTTTGATAAGTGGTCGGTGATGCGAGCAGGCTTCGGTCTGTAAACAGGAAGTGTGGGTTTCCCATGGCGATGAGTCAGGGGAGGGCCCTGAAAGAACACCCGTCTCTTTCTTCTTCTCTCTTTTCTGTTTTTCTTTTTCCACTCTGTCTCTCTTTCGCTCTATCTCTTTTTTTTCTCTCTCTCTGTCTCTTTCTTTCTCTCTCTCTCTCTCTCTCTCTCTCTCTCTCTCCTCTCTCTCTCTCTCTCTCTCTCTCTCTCTCTCTCTCTCTCTCTGTCTCTGTCAGGTTTAGCCATTTATGGTAGGAACCGAGAGATGTAAGTAAGTAGGTAAGTGAGATGACCTTAAGAATCAGCCCTAACTAAGAATCAAACAAGGAATTCATTTTATCCACAAAACAAAGCCTATTCTCCACAACAATACATTTCTACGTGACCAAAATAGCAACAACAGGTTCAAATGTATAATCCACAGAACGTCCTCGGCTGACGCACACATGCACACGCACACACACACATACTTTAGTGCATTTTAGAACACGTTAAAGAATAAAAGCCAAATAAACTGATGTTCAAACAATGGGTTGTAGTTTTTGAAGTGATTCCTAGTCTGATTCCTTTTCATGGTTCATGTTGTCACATCTGGACAGCTGTAATCCTATCATGCTCGTAGACAATCCTCTTACCCCCTGTCCACTGGATGAAGAATCAGGTTGGGATCTATGACTGAGTTGCTGGTGCGATTGTTAGTTTGTGTGTTCGTGGTTATGTGCGTTTCGTTAATGTGTGGAAATGTATTTGCGTAAACTGGGTGTGGGTGTGTGCGTGTGTGTTTGTGTCGTGTACTTGTGGGTCCACAGTGAGTGACTCAATCCATGTGTTAACACCCAGACTTCATGCAACTCTTGACTTCTGCATGTGAGTGAGTAGTGGGTGAGCCTTATGGTCTGTTTTCTGTATCCAGGGCTTCCCCTACCCAGAATGCTCAGCGTTGCCTGGGGGGGGTCGGGGGCCTGTGCCGTATCTAGGGCCTTCTCTGTAGGCCATCGCTATAAATAGATCATCGAGTGCGAACGCCACAGTGGCACTATATTCAATTTTTATCTTCTCAGTCAGGAAGGAGATACAGCCACACACAGTGGCTCTGCTCCCAGACTCACACACACACACACACACACAACACTCCACACACACACACACACACACACACAACACTCACTCACACACACACACACACACACTCACATACACTCACTCACTCACTCACACACACACACACACACACACACCACACTCACACTCACACTCACTCACACACACACACACACACACACACACACCACACACTCACACACACACACACACACTCACTCACTCAGTCTAGAGGTCAACGTCGAGCTCTTCAGTTTGCCGTCGGTTTACTATGGTTTGCTCTTGTTTACTCTTGTTAAATCATTGTGTTTCTTCGTTAGGCATCTTCCTAGCGTGGTGCTGAGGGTTGGATGCTTGGGTCCGTGAGGGTAGATGGTGTGTCACTAGAGTCTCATCCATGCAGCTGGTGATCCGTAAGGACCAGGACAGGGCCTGGATCTGGAGCAGTGGGGACTACAGCCTCAGGTTCACAGAGGGCCTCCTCCTGTACGCCTCTAGGGATTGTGGGATATGGAGTCCTCTCCTTGTTGCCAGGTAGTCTTTCTGATTAGCAGAAAAGTAAGGCCCCCACAGAGACATGGTGAACTTGTGATATTTCAGCTTTTATAAAAAGACACTAATTAAATTCTGAGCTCTCATTAACAGTCATATAATCAGCTCTTCCTCGCTCAGGAACACAAGGCTCCAGTTGGTAGCTGGCAGCATTAGAACGACACAGTTAGAGGAGCCTATGACTTGCTGTCAGGTGGTTGGAGTAAATGTGGCCTGTAGGTCCTTCCCCTTCCATCGAGAGCTCTGTTAGTTCCCCTAATGAAGAGCAGAAAGCATTTGCATTTTCCTCCCTCGTGATTGGCCCCTGCTGGCTGTTGCGCTCCAGAACAGGTCAGACCAGGTCAGACCAGGCCTCTCCTGTGTGGGTGGGGCAGATTCGGGTGGACACCCATGCCCCAGGTGTGATGTCATCGTGGAGTTTCCAGAGCACCATCTACCTGTGGGACATGAGTGTGTGTTAGACGTGTGTGAACAGTCTGCGCCATCACACACGTTGGTCTAGCTGGAGGCTGTAGAATAACATCTTTTTTGTTTTTTTGGAATTGAAAAAACATTTGAGCTGAAACTGTGTATATGCTTTAGTGAGTCGATCTCTTTTTTCCTACGGTGTATTTGATGAATGAAGAGCCTTTATCTGAGATTGGTCTTTCCTTGGTAAGTAACAAGATGTACTGCAAGACAAGCACAGTGAGGCCTCTTCCCTCTCGCTCATGTGTTATCAGGGATAGAAGATAAGGGTGTTGCACTGCCGCGTGAGCGAAGCATCACAGGATATGCAACACATTTATCTGCATCGTATTTAGACTTATTTTGATTGGGTCATGTACGTTTGACGGTAGCCAGGCCTAGAAACACTGCTGTTCACGGCAAAGCAGAAACACTGCTGTTTCCTAGGTGTCGAAACACTACTGTTCAGAAACACAACAAACTACTGAATGCTTCGTTCCAATAAGCGTCCTCTGGAAGAGAGACTATTGATTTTGTGACAGCACTGATCTCTCCCCTCTCTCTCCCTCTCTCTCTCTCCCCTCTCTCTCCCTCTCTCTCTCTCTTTCTGCAGGCTAAAAGCTCTGGTGTCTACAGGGGGGCCGGAATGTTCAGGCTGCTTGTGATTGGTAAGTATACACACAAACCAACTCAGAAAAACACACTCAACCGCACATACGCTTTCCCGCCCTGACACAAACACACACTTCACACACAGAAATCTGGGGCATCTGTAATGGCAGACTACACCATGGGTAATCATTAAAGCCCAAATGAGATGAACTGACGTTCGACTACTGAGGAACCCGAGGACGTTTTGGGTTACTCTCTCCTGCCCCCTGTTGGACACACATGCCCCCTCTCCAACACATCTCTCCCTTCTCTCCGCCCCGGCCAGGCTGTTCTCCCACGTGGACGACCCGTTCCTGGACGACCCTCTCCCCAGGGAGTACGTCCTGTACCTGCGCCCAAGCGGGCCTCTCCTCCACCAGCTGTCCCTCTTCTGGGAGCAGAGCCGCATCACCTGTGCCAAGAACAAGGCTCACAACATCTTCCCCCACATCACGCTCTGCCAGTTCTTCATGGTGGGTGTGTGTGGGTGTGTGTGTGAGTGTGTGTGAGTGTGTGTGTGTGTGTGGTGTGTGTGTGTGTGTGTCTCATATGGGTGCTGTGTCTCTCAGAGTCCGTCTTTGTGTTCAGTTCAAACTGCCTCCTCGTGTCTGAGCGTGTCTCTGGCCCCAGCCCTGGCTGGCTAACGTTGTGCGTCTGACACGCCCTCTGACACGCCCTCTCACACGCCCTCTGACACGCCCACTGACACGCCCTTGTCTCTGTGCCAGTGTGCTGATGGGAAGGTGGAGGCGCTGTGCGAGGCCCTCCAGGCCACCGTGAGCCGCTGGAGAGGCCGCTTCCCCGCCCCTCTCCCCCTGGAGCTCTACACCTCCTCCAACTTCATCGGCCTCTTCGTGGAGGAGCACATCGCCGAGGTGATCAAGACCTTCGCCGCCGACTTCGCCACCGAAGCGGAGACCAAAGCAGGTGAGAACCTCTGACCCTCAGACCTCTCGGGTCCTCACCCCTGACCCTCTCACCCTCAGACCTCTCGGGTCCTCACCCCTGACCCTCTCACCCTCAGACCTCTCGGGTCCTCACCCCTGACCCTCTCACCCTCAGACCTCTCGGGTCCTCACCCCTGACCCTCTCACCCTCAGACCTCTCGGGTCCTCACCCCTGACCCTCTCACCCTCAGACCTCTCGGGTCCTCACCCCTGACCCTCTCACCCTCAGACCTCTCGGGTCCTCACCCCTGACCCTCTCACCCTCAGACCTCTCGGGTCCTCACCCCTGACCCTCTCACCCTCAGACCTCTCGGGTCCTCACCCCTGACCCTCTCACCCTCAGACCTCTCGGGTCCTCACCCCTGACCCTCTCACCCTCAGACCTCTCGGGTCCTCACCCCTGACCCTCTCACCCTCAGACCTCTCGGGTCCCGACCCCTGACCCCTGTTTCTTCGGTCCCCAGACGTCCACGTGGAGCCTCATAAGAAGCAGCTCCACGTAACGCTGGCCTACCACTTCCAGACCAATCACCTCGCGGCGCTGGAGAAGCTGGCCAAGGGCGTCGACATCTCCCTGGGCTGCGATTGGCTGGCTGTGCTCTTCTCTCGGGACATACGATTCGCCAATCACGAGGTGCGTTGCCGCGTGTCGTCCTCTGAGACGATGTCTCGACGAGTCACTTGTCCTGTCAGGCGTCCAGGCTGGTAATCTCCCCCTCCCCTCCCCTGCTCCCCTCTCTGTCCCCCTCTCTGCCCCCCTCTCTGCTCCCCTCTCTGCCCCCCTCCCACCCCCCCTGCTCCCCCCGTCCCCTCCGCAGACCCTGCGTGTGATGTACCCCTACGTGCCTCAGAACGACGACGAGCTGGAGCTGGCGTCGGGGGACTTCATCTTCATGTCTCCGCTGGAGCAGGGCAGTGCCAGCGAGGGCTGGGTGTACGGGACGTCCCTGGGCTCCGGCCTGTCCGGCCTGCTGCCCGAGAACTACGTGAGCCGGGCCGACGAGTGCGACACCTGGGTCTTCCACGGGTAGGGGGGCCAGTGACAACACCTCCGTAGCGAGCCACAGAGTAACTGATCTTTTCTGCCCCCTGGTGGTGAGGTGTAGGAAGTGTCTCTCCCACTGTCAAGAGACCATTCAAACCTCACCGCTGATAATGAACGGCAGGCCAGAGGTGCAGCGTTAGCATAGAGGGTGGTTAGAAAAACGTTTGTCACTAACTAAACCCACGTCCTTCCTGGTGTGTGGTGCTCTCCTCAGGTCTCACTCCTTCCTCCACGGTGCCTTACCCTCCATCACCGGAGGGGCCGTCGGCGGGCTCCTGTTTGACGGACAGTTGGACGGCCGTCTCCTTGACGACCACTTGGATCCGACAGGCCTCGGCATTCTCTGTCCTCCTGTCCAGGTTAGTCCTCCTGTCAGTCAGGATACAGGCTCACCTCACTGCCTCAGGAAACACCTACTGTGACACGTGTCATATCCTGTATATTAAACAAACAGCAGTCAGCTTAGAACATGTTATTTGATTGGACATGAGGCATTCCACGAGTGGATATTAAAATAGAGGATTGCAGCAATGGGACATTAAACTGTACATTTGTCCCTCATCTTCACATGTCACAAGGTATTTTAGATTGTGTATAAATGTAATTCATGTGTTAGTTGAGGTGTTTACCACATGTGTAGTATATGCTACTATGTATGTCTATATCCCTGCTGTATAGGTCTGTCTTCATATCCCTGCTGTATAGGTCTGTCTTCATATCCCTGCTGTATAGGTCTGTGTTCATATCCCTGCTGTGTGTTTCTCAGACGATGACACCGAGCTCCCAGTCCGGTCTGGCTAAGAGGAGACTGTTTGTGTGTCGTCATGGCGAGAGGATGGATGTGGTGTTCGGGAAACACTGGATCACTCAGTGCTTTGATGCCAAAGGTAAGACTGGAGCAGAGGAGGGTAGATGTGAAAGTTCTTCTCTCGACTGGAGTATGAGAGAGACGGACTGGAACGGCAGCAGACGACTCTTCCCCATCATGCCGCTGCCTCTCTGCCTCACCTCTCTGCCTCACCTCTCTGCCTCACCTCTCTGCCTCACCTCTCTGCCTCACCTCTCTGCCTCAGGTCGATATATCCGCTCCAACCTCAACATGCCGCTCAGCCTGCCCCCCCGGACCGGAGGCTTCCGGGAATACGATAAAGACTGTCCAATCACAGTGTTCGGATCCACCCAGGCTCGGCTTGTAGGTAGGTATCTGGTACCAGCTCGGCCTGGATGCTAGCTAGCTGGTACCAAGCTGGTCTAGCTGGTACAAGCTGGTCTGGTTGCTAGCTAGCTGGTACCAAGCTGGTCTGGTTGCTAGCTAGCTGGTACCAAGCTGGTCTGGTTGCTAGCTAGCTGGTACCAAGCTGGTCTGGTTGCTAGCTAGCTGGTCCCAAGCTGGTCTGGTCGATAGCTAGCTGGTACCAAGCTAGTCTGGTTGTCTAGGTCGCTGATCACCCCAGCCCTGTCAGACGGTCCATGTTTAATGTGGGTGTGCTGTCTGTGTTCGTAGGAGAGGCCCTGCAGGAGAGTCACACAGTCATAGACTTTGTGTACTGCTCTCCATCGCTGCGCTGCGTCCAGACAGCTCACAACATCCTCAGAGGTACCAGATCACACTCACACCTCATACCGTACTGCTCATCTTACATGACATTGTTTTATATCGCTGTAGCCCCACATGCACTGGTATATGACTGTAGAGTATGCTGCAGTACAACCCTGTCTCCTCCCCTCCTCATCCTATGGTCCTCCCCTCCCTGTCTCCCCTCCCTGTCCTCCCTCCCTGTCTCCCCCTCCCAGGCCTCCAGCTGGAGGGCCAGACTAAGGTCCGTGTGGAACCAGGCCTGTTTGAGTGGACCAAGTGGGTATCAGGCACCACCCTGCCAGCCTGGATCCCTCCAGCAGAGCTGGCTGCAGCTAACCTGAGTGTGGACACAGCGTACAGGTAGATCCACACACCCCTCACACAGTCCTCACACACTCTCCACACACAGACACTCTCTGCACACACTTCACACACGCTGTCCCGCGCACGCTCCTCTACACACACTGGTCTACGCAGGGCTCGTCAGAGCGGGCAGCAGCGCTCATGTCGACCCGTGTCCTCTGGCTCCTCCCCCCAGACCTCACATTCCCATCAGCAAGCTGGTGGTGTCGGAGTCCTACGACACCTACATCAGCCGGAGCTTCCAGGTCACGCGGGACATCATGGCGGAGTGTCAGAACCTAGGTGAGCTTCCGAGAGACGTCTGTTGCTTCTGAGCCGTCTGTTTCGGGCCGTTAAAACACGCCTCGCGGGGTGAGTAGCGAGCGGAGATGGTTTTGGCGGGTGTCCGTATGCATGTGTAAGTCACGGTTTTGGCGGTATGTGGCTCCCTGGCCGCTCCCTCTCTCACACAGGAAGCACAGTGCTGATCGTGGCCCACGCTTCCTCCCTGGAGGCCTGTACGCGCCAGATGCAGGGCCTCAGCCCACAGAACTCCAAGGACTTTGTGCAAGTGGTTCGAAAGGTCAGCCCACTCTCCTGGAGGCTTGCCAAGAGATGATTGCTCTGTCTTCTTTCTCTCTCTCTCTCTCTCTTTCCCTCTCGCCTCTCTCCTATCTTCTTATCTCTCCTCCCACTCTCTCTCCTCGTCTCCTGTCTCCTGTCTCCTGTCTATCTTCTTTCCCCCTGTCCTTTTGGTTTGATTTAGATTTTGTAATTATTGTTTTTATTGACTTCTTCTCGTCTCTCTCTCTCTCTCTCTCTCTCTCTCTCTCTCTCTCTCTCTTACTCCCCCTCTCTCGTACACTAACCCCCTCCAGATCCCCTACCTGGGCTTCTGTGCGTGTGAGGAGATGGGTGAGACGGGGGTGTGGCAGCTGACCGACCCTCCCATCCTCCCTCTGACCCACGGGCCCAATCACAGCTTCAACTGGAGAGAGACGCTCCTGCAGGACTGATGGCTACGCCCCTCCCTGGCCACGCCCCTTCCTGGCCACGCCCTCCAGCCTCTCTCCGGAACAGACACAGCGTGACCCTTTCTTCAGCTAAGGCCCACCCCCTCACTGCTCAGCCCCTCCCAGAATGCCCCTGCTCACCACCCCAGACACCGTGTGAACACACTCTCGGCTCTGACCTGTTTAACACTGTGTCCCGGCATACTGTTCATGATGAAGGAAGAGGTGGAGGTGGTGGTCAGAGCACAAAGAACCTTCTAGTGTGACAGGATCTGCAAACCCAAAAGGATCCTTCGGGGGGGAGGGGGAGGGGGGGTGAGGAGCTGTGCTGCCTAGAGCCCCCCCTCCCCGACCCCGCGGGAGTCTGGCACCAATGGCATTCTGGGAAAAAAAACATGGCTGCTTTCTCCTACACTGTGACGGGAGGAGAGCTGCACAAGCCATCCAGTCTTCCATGCCTCTATGTCTCTGTTTAGTTGAGTCCTTTTCACATGCACAAACCCTGACTAGAAGAGAAAGCACAAAACTAGACCTCATTGTGACAATCAGATAGGAGGAGGCTGTGACCCGGCGGAAATTCATCCATACACACCACACTCCATATTAGTTTAATATTTTGGTAACGCTTCACTTTAAGGTTACATTACACAACTACCAAATAACTACACAGTAATAGGTTTAGTAACAACATAGTAGGTGCATAGGAATCGCTATGTGATTAAGTGTAACAAACTGCAGTTCCTTTCCCATGCACCTACAACATTGTCACTATAGGTTTTGCTGTGTAGTTGGCAGTGGGGTAGTTGATGTAACCTTGATATAGTGTTGCTATGTAGTTACATGAAGCTATGTAGCTACACAAAAGTGTAGTCCATGTTTTAGGAATTTCTTTCAAATTCGACCATGGTGCCTCAAGCTTAATTCAAACTTTCAAATTCTCATAATCAACAATGAGTCCATCTTAAAACTCCATCTTAAAAGTGTAAAAGGTTAAACTCCCTGTTCTGACGTACCGCTGACCTGAGACTACTGCTTTCTAATGTTCACTTTGTTCTGTTTTACTAAACATTTATGAATGTGATTCAATTAAGGGGAACAAGTCCATGTTTGTAATTGTAGGTGAGGAAATGACCCACTGATCCAGGCGTTTTTATTGGTCGGTGGTGTCCAGGTGGGATGGGACCAGGAAGTGACACGATCTTGAGAAATGTGAAGTTACATATCAGCTAGAGTCAGACAGGACACACTTTAGACCAATTAGACTGTCACAGATTTCCATACATGTACTTTTTTGTTTCTGTTGTTAAGCAGTGTTAAACAGGGCTTTTTGATTATATAACTAGTTTATATTATAGAGCTGTTATACACAGTCACTGGGGAGAGTTGTTACAGAAGTAGCCTAACATTTCAGCTAAATGTATTTTAAGCTCCATTTGATTTCCCAAAGTTTTTGTTTGATATTATCCTTTTAAGCTTGACGCATACAACACATACACAAATAGCTTGAACACCTAATACGCATCTATTACCATGGAGACACTTTCTCTACCAAGTAACGGTAAATCAAATTCTGGTTTCCTGCATTCACTTCATGAAAAACTTGAAGTGAGCGCTTTTTTTCATGTTCTTGTCCGCCACGTCAGTGTCCGTCGCTGTTTTCATAGAGTCTGTAACATTTCTGTCTGTCCTGTGTGTGAGATTGCATTTACTGTTCTTGGATGGAGCACGTTGATTGGTCAGGATCAACCAGTAATCTCTGTGTAACGGACCACCTTCCTCAGCGTGACATGGGCTTCAAACTAGGGGTTATAAGAATATGAAATAGATGGCGAAATTGACAGAGATTCTGTACCACCCTCTCCCCTTTCTGTAGTTCTACCTTTGTGTCTGTCTTTTACTCCTGATCTCTGCTTCTCTCTCTTTCTTCAAAATCACTTCATCCTCTCCTCAGGACTCTCTCCTCCTCTGTGCTGAACCGCTGAGCAGCTCACTACATTGACATGTTGATATGTCAGAAGTATTTGATATTAATGTTTGACATGGGGCTTCTGTCTTCTGTGATCAGAAGTGCAGTTTAAAACCTCCCATGACTAGCAGCCATGGCATGTCACGTGCTGGGGGAAACCACCTTCTGACATCAACAAGGAAGGGACAAGTTGGGTTTCTGTCGCTTCTGTTAGCTTGCTGCGTCTTCTGACTTGATCTCGTTACGTCACGCGAGACTTGTTGAACAGTCTTCCAGCTTTCAGCTTCGTTTAAAAAGGAAGACGAAAACAAGGAAAAGTAACTTTTCTGTCCTCAGCCGCCTCAAGTGCTTTGCATGCAAAAGGGGCAAAAACAAGCAAATAGAATATAATCTATTTACTTGAAAAGTAAACTATAGCCTACATACAAACAAAATTAAAGTCAAATTAAATTGTATTTAAATTATTGTTTTAAATGTATGCATTACACAAAGTATACAAGAATATATTATATTTTGTTGCAATGACTGCCTCTATAATTATATTGGTTGTGAAAAGGTCTGATGACGATATTGTACTGCTTAGGAAATATGTAAATTATGTTTGCAAATAAATGTTTTATCTGCATTAACGTCTCATCAGTAGGCTTATTACCGACAGATGGCGCTAGGTAACGTTGTATTATTGTCATGACACCAGCTGCTAGAAATGAAAAGTTACGTGCTGATTGAGTTAGCAGAATAACACGATTTGAAACGTATTTCGTAGTTGGCTATTATTTTGAAGAGAAAGAACACATTGGTTAAAAGTAAACCGTTGCGGTCTATTAGAGAACAAGAACGATTCCCTCGGCAAAGCTGCTTAATTGACGTTTTTCAGGTAAGCGGTCATATTATATTATATTATTTGAGATTCATTTCAGATGCCGATAAACTTGCCAGAAAACAAAACGGTTTTCATGTTATGTTAAATACTGAATATTTTTGAATACGACAAACATTTTACATAAACCTAAATCTAGGTCAGAGGTCATGCCCCGATTGTCCAGAAAGTGTCGTTGAGCAGGTGAGAAGAGATGATGGAAGGATGGAAGGGGTCTTTCAAACACTCCGGTTGTTAAGTGGTCGTGCAGACATTTAAACGACATACGTCTTTCTGTAGGCTAATGTTTCCCATGAATTTATTTAGAGTAGGCCTATAGCCTACACGTCTCAGCCGCGTGTCCTATCAAGGCTTTTTCGGGGGTCTTTAGAGGGTGTGGTTGGTTCTGCATTTCCAAGAGAATGTTAAGTGAGAAGCTGGTCAGAAGCAAACGCTTTCTATAGACTTTGCAGTGTAGAATGATAAACAAGTCATGGCTTAAGGCGGCTACATTTCCTCTGTCACCAGACACACCACACACTTTCAACTAGGCAGCCTGCCTTAAGCAGCTCTCTCCTGTGGTCTCTTGCCTTAAGAAGTCTTTTGTTTCCTACCTTTCCCATGACCTTTGGCTCTGGGTATCAGCTGTGCGGCTGTCTGGAGTTAGTAACCCTCCACCCCTCACGCCATCCAGCCCCCTGGGGGTCACTCTGGAGGGTGTTGAGATGGAGGGAGAGCGAGGTAGAGAGATGGAGGGAGAGAGAGAGAGAGAGAGAGAGAGGGGGGAGGGAGGTAGAGTTGGTTGTGGTGCAGGTGACCAGTCATCCACACATCTTTAGCTTCTCTGCAGCGGTTTATTTTTCAAAGCATTTGTGTGTGTGTGCGTGGGTCTGTGTGTGTGTGTCTATATGAGTGTGTGTGTGTGTGTGTGTGTGCACAGCACCTGTGTGTCGAAGGCGATGTGATCGGAGACAGGAGCATGGCTGGCTGGCTCATGACATGGTTTGACGGGTGACGTGAAGCTCTACTGAGTGGTCAACAGCTGGCTCTGGTGGAGCTGGAGGGACAAGGAGATGATTAGTATGAGATGTGTCAGCCAGCCAGCCGCCCAACCAGTCAACCAGCCAGCCAGCCAGCCAGTCACCCAGCTAACCAGCCAGCCAACTAATCACCCTCCCAGCCAGTCCCCCAACTAACCAGCCTGACAGCTAGTCACCCACCCAGCCATTCACCCAACTAACCAGCCTGACAGCTAGTCACCCACTCAGCCAGTCACCCGGCCAGCCAGCATGCCTGCCAGTGTTTATCAATATGAAACAGAGTAGCTGTCAGTGTGCAGCAGAAAGACAGAACACGCCGTCTGCACACTGGATTACTGCTTCTATTTCCAGCCCGGCCGGGATGGGGGGCATGCCTCTGAGGGCAGCTGTGGCTGTCTGGGGAGGGCCGGGGCGGGGAGGACTGGGGCTGGCTGGCTGGCCAGGCCGGGCTTTGACCCTGAACCTCAGGCTATGGACAGAGAGAAAGCTGGGAGGAGAGAGGGAGAGAAAGCGAGAGAGATAAGGGACCGGGTTGGTAAGAGAGAGAGATGGTGGGGGATGATGGGGGAGAGAGAAAGAGAGAGGGGGACAGGGCTGATAGATGGAGAGATGGAGTGAGAGAAAGAGAGGGTGATGGAGATGGAGAGCAGGGAAGAAAGGGAAAGAGAGAGAGCGAGAAAAGGGAGGGAAAGGGTGAGAGCGAGACAGGGGGTGGGAGAGAGAGCTGGGGGAGATAAAGAGCGAGCGAGTGACTGTCTGTGAAGAGCTCATTCTGTGTACTGGGGCCACGTGTCTGATCTGAAACCGGGTCAGGTGGGCTGGTGGGGGAGGGCTGGAGTCCTACACAAGGAGAGGCAGTGGGAGAGAAGCCCGGTTTATTTCAGTTTTCTGCCTTTCTGTTTGGAGCAAGAGGGGGGAGGGGGGGAGCGTGGGAGGGTGCAGCGAGCGTCAGGGGGAGATAAGGGGAGAGGAGGGAGGGAGGGAGGGGACAGAGCGTCAGGGGGAGGGAGGGGGAGAGGAGGGAGGGAGGGGGTAGCAAGCGTCAGGGGGAGAGGAGGGAGGGAGGGGACAGAGAGCGTCAGGGGAGAGGAGGGAGGGATGGAGGGGGCAGTGAGCGTCAGGGGGAGATAGGGGGAGAGGAGGGAGGGATGGAGGGATGGAGGGGGTAGCAAGCGTCAGGGGGAGGTAGGGGGAGAGGAGGGAGGGATGGAGGGGGCAGTGAGCGTCAGGGGGAGAGGAGGGAGGGAGGGGGCAGTGAGCGTCAGGGGGAGATAGGGGGAGAGGAGGGAGGGGAACCTGCAGCTCTGGTTGTCACACTGCAGCGTGGGCCTGCTTTTGAACGAGACGCAGCCCAAACTGGGTCATGACTGAGGGGAAAAGAGAGAGATTACGGTCTGACAACAGCGCTGTGAGCCGAATTAGACGGCAGGAGTTTTAGGACAGGCTTTACGTAACACGTAGACAGCTGAACCACCAGGAGGAGATCTGCTCTGTGTGTGTGTGTGTGTGTGTGTGTGTCACACTCTGCCCAGAACCACCACAGCACAGCGGCCCAGATCATCTGCCCGGAGCACAAACTGTCCTCACAACATCTCTCCACGCTCTCCATTATATATGACCCTCTCCAGAAACGGCTCTGGAATGTCCTGTTTCTAAGATGGCGGAAGACTTTTAAAACTGGAAATACTAACTCAGAAAATGACTGAAACAAGTTCACTGGTACTCCTCCACCTCCTGGGTGTGACCGTAAGGCTGTCACCCCAGGCTGGTGACGAGGCTTCTGGGGCTCTGTCTGCGTCGGGTCCGGAGGTCTCGAGGGGGATGGGGAGAGGATGAGAGCAAGAGGATGAAGGGATGAGTGAGAGAGGATGAAAGGATGATTGACAGGGGATGAAAGGATGTTTGAGAGGGGATGAGAGGATGATTGTGAGAGGATGAGGGGATGATTGAGAAAGCATATGATAATCTACGGTGCTGTGAGTGAGAGGATGAGAGAGTGAGAGGATGAGAGAGTGAGAGGATGAGAGAGTGAGAGGATGAGAGAGTGAGAGGGCGCAACAATGGTGAGATGTTGAGAATGTTCATGACTGTGGATGTTGTGACTGTACATGACTGTGTTGGGACTGTGGGATGTTGTGACTGTTCATGACTGTGTGAACTTGTAATGATGCTATTGTGATCATGTGATTGTGATAGTATCACTGTGATCATGTTACTGTGTGATGATGTGACTGGGATCATGTTGTTCAAAGGTTAATATTCTGTTAGGGTTGGGGCTAGGGTTAGGGTAAGTGTTAGGTGTAAGGTTAGGGTTAGCATCTGATAGCTAGATGTGTCGTCACTAAGCTGCTCTTTTAATATGACCTCATAGAGGATCTTGAACAGGGGCATTCTGGGAAATGGGGTCCAAAACGTTTAAACCTTCACGTCGCAATTTTTAAGTCAATTCAAAACTGCACACTGCCCTCATTTCATACTGAATAACCTGGACTGCGTGAAACGTCCGTCTGCTAGCGTGTCCGTTCCTTGTTCATACTGCCCTCATTCCAGCTAAACACGTTGGGAAGCAGACACACTGGACTTCAGTCTGTGTGAGATCCTGCTTGTGGAGTTGCTGGCTGAAGGGGCTGGCATGGGAGGAGTGTGCAGTGAAGGGAGGAGGAGCAGGAGGAGGAGGGGGGGAGGAAGGAGGGAGGGAGGGGAGGGAGGGGGAGGGAGGGGGAGGGAGGTGTTGGAGTCCCACACAAGTGGAGTCAGTGGGAGAGAAGCCGTGTTCATTTCAGAGAGAGGCTTTTTGTCTGGAGCCAGCGGTCTGCCTCTCGGTTTCCAGACACTTAGTGTCAGTGTGCACAGAGCCCGTTCCCTCCCTCTCTCTCCCTCGTCCTCTCTCAAACTCTTCTACGTTCTGTTTGTCATTACTCTGCCGGTAGGAGCCGAGGGGGGGGGGAAGCTTTTCAGAGCAGCTGACAGGAGAAATGGCAGGACAGGATTTGAAAGATTCCAGCGAGCCGACGGAGAGAACTGCTGCGAGATGGAGTTTGGAAAATGTCTGCCTTCCACCCGACCTCGAGGAGACGACAAATGTGAAGAAGTAACTTCCCCGTCCGGAGGCAGGCAGCGCAGAACCAGGCAGCGCAGAAGCAGGCAGCGCAGAACACGGAGCTGGGAGCGACAGGGTGAGACAGCACTGCTAATTACTCAAGTTTGTTTGTGTGTGTTTTTTCGGGGATAAGATACCACAACCTCCTTTTATTACATTGATTCTCTGTCACAGACAGACAAGTGTTGGACATTTTGTACATGAGTTTGTGCGTGTGTGTGTTTGCGCACGCACGCGCGCGTGTGTGTGTGAGGGACCTCTTGCTTGGTGTTGTATTTGTATAGCAGCTCAGCTGCTGGAATTTGCGTGCGTGCGTGTGTGTGTGTGTGTCTGTCCAGACGTTTGACACATCCTCAAACAGGCAGACACTGACACACACGTACACACACACACACACACACACACACACACAGGCAGACACTGACACACACGTACACACACACTGAAACACACGTACACAATGAATAAGCAGCAGGGGACATGTTGTCTATGCTTTGCTTCATTACGTATCGGTCAGATCTGAAGTCAAACCTGGGGCGAGATGCTGTCCAGGTCAAGGCCAGGTCAGCGGGGTGGGGTACTGCTGAGGGTTCCAACTAACACAGATTACAAACAAAAGAACTCATCTAATGCTGCATTCAGCAATAACCAGGAGGATCGGTGGAGCTCGAGGGTGGAGCGTTTGACTGCCCGTCAAGAGGCTGTTTGGATAAAAGCTCCACGAGAACCTCGTTATTCAACATGATTACCTGAAATGTGTCGTCATGGTCACGTTATTCATCGGTTCTTCGAGCTAACGTTGATAGCGGGGATCTTTCTGAATGTGGAGAGGACCGTGAATAGACCCCTGCAGGTGTTTGAACACATAACCAGGCAGTCTGAATGTTACAGTGTGAGTGTTGGAACGCTCGACAGTCCGAGTGTGTGAATTCCTGGTCGTTTCTGGAACATTCCAAAGCCTCACCAGGAAGTGAAGTAAGGAAACATGAAATCAGTGGATAGAAACACTTCAAGGAGGTTTCAGGGCATTTTAATGCAGATCAAGAGGTTGCAGGTTCGAATACCCCGTTGGATAATAGCATTCGATAAATGAACACTTTATTCTTCTGAAGTCCTTCTGTGTTACTGTACTAAAGCGTCCAGGCGTGACTGTTACACGACACATTGATGTGTTTCACATCTATCAGAAGCTGTGGCGTCATGGATAGATGACAATGAATGGATGCTTCTGGAAGTTTTGTCTGAAAGATGAAAGGATTTCATGTCTCTGGAAGAGTTGGCTCCAACATGGATGGATGTTTCTGGAAGTGTTGGCTGAAACACAGATGCTGGTGAACCTAACCTTCACGCTGTCGTCTTGCGTGTATTTGGAGGTCATGACAGCATGTCAGCTTTGGGATTTCAGCGCCTTCGTCCAGTTCTCTGACCTCCCGGACGAGGTCTGGGATGAGTCGCCATGACTTCTGAGATGAGCACAGATTGTACAGATGAGAGCGTCCGTTAGGTTAATGAAATGTAAATGTTGTGTGTGTGTTTCTGGAGGGCTTGAAAACACACATGATGTCCAAAAAGGAAATCCTGCAAGGAAACGACAGACTGAAATAGCACCCCCCCTCCCCCCTTCGTGGAACTCGCCCCCCCTCCCCCCATGGAAATAGCCCCCTATTTTTTCACATACCTGCGAAAGATAGGTTTCAGCAGACAATATTAACCCGTGTGACTTTCACAGTGCGTTGGCACTGTGTCGGACCATACAGGCATAATAGAGGTTGAGAGTTGAAAACGTGCATGGCAAAGAGATGAGAACAAGTTGAGGGTGTGAATATGTAGAGACTGCCTAAGTGTCTAAGACGGAGGGAGGGAGAGGGAGAGAGGAAGAGAGGGAGAGAGGGAGGGAAAGAGGGAGGGAGGGAGGGAAGAAGATAGAGAGAGGGAGGGAGGGAGGGAAAGAGAGAGGGAGGGTGAGAGGGAGGGATGCGTGGGGAGGGTAGTTTCAGGGTGAGGGAGGGTAGGGTGTGAGAGAGAGGGTGAGGGAGGGAGGAGACATACCTCACATTCCTAGCTCATGACCTCGAGGGAGAACAACAACATAGATGGCTGAAGGTCACCCTGTCAACGTTGTCAAGGCAACCAGCAAGGGACGCGAGGGTGTCCATCAACAAGCCAAGGAAAGGTGACAGTCTGACAACTTAGGATGGATGGAAGCTAAATGAAGGGGTTAGGTTGCCCTTAATAAGTCCAAAGTACATCATCTCTGAGTGTCTTTGTATGTGTGAGTGAAAATGGTTTCATATATTCCAACACCGTTTGAGTTTGCTCAGTCAAACAGTATAAAATGTTGTCTTTTGCCTTAAAAAATGATAATCAAATTTGACTTTCACGGCACTTAACGAGCAATATCTCACAGGGCTCCACAGAGCCGACCAAACTCAACCCAAAGAGAACGAGGAACAAAGAATATTTCAGCGAGGGCTCCCCTCCTTAGAGACGGTTGGTGATGCAGAGATGTGCAGAGGCTTGGAGACAGCTAGCCAATAGAAATGAACATCACAGTCAAAATGTGCCAACAAGCAGATAGTGAAGTCCCACACATTCAGAGTGTTAGCAGGGCATCATCCGTGTCCTGTGTTCACCGTCTCACCGTCCGTGACCACATCTGTCCTCGCTCTCTCGTGTTGGTCAGTCCTAGCGACGGAGGCAGATTAAGGGGGGGGGTGAAGGCCAACGAGGCCGTGTTCGCTAAGGCTGAGACCCGCGGTCCCTAGGTCAAAGGTCAGACTCAAAGCCAAGTGGTGCGTTGGTGTTTGTGTGTGTGTGTGTGTGTGTGTGCAGGGGAACCTGACACTGATCCGGACTCGCCCCTCTACGATGATCCATCTGCTGCTTGTGTAAAACGCCCCTTCAAAAGGCCACAGCACTGGCGTGGCCACGCACCATTTAACACACATCTCTGATGTAATCCCAGAACTAACAGGTCACAGTCTGAGGGGGGCAGAGAGGAACCAGAGCAGACTATATGGGAAGTCTGAGAGAGAGAGAGAGACAGAGAGAGAGAGAGACAGAGAGAGACAGAGAGAGAGAGAGACAGACAGAGAGCCAGAGCAGACTATATGGGAAGTCTGGCCTGCTCCGAGAGAGATAGAGAGAGAGAGAGAGAGACAGAGAGAGAGACAGAGAGAGACAGAGAGAGAGACAGAGAGAGAGACAGAGAGAGAGAGACAGAGAGAGAGAGACAGAGAGAGAGACAGAGAGAGAGACAGAGAGAGAGAGACAGAGAGAGAGAGACAGAGAGAGAGAGACAGAGAGAGAGACAGAGAGAGAGACAGAGAGAGAGAGACAGAGAGAGAGACAGAGAGAGAGAGACAGAGAGAGAGACAGAGAGAGAGACAGACAGACAAAGGTCAGAGTTGGGGTGACTTAGTCAGAAGATGATCAGCATGCTGACTTTTACAAATACTTCCCAGAACTCACCACAGATTGAGTGTGTGTTTGTCGGGTGTGTGTGTGTGGGTGTGTGTGGGGGGTGTGTGTGTGTGTGTACGTGCATGCGTGAGCGCCTGCATGTCTGTGGGTGCGGAGGGGTGTATGAGCCTGTGTTATGCAATAAGGGGCCCAACTTGACATCAATCATGCTTTGGGAGTATTCGTGCTTTATCCGTGCTCTATCCTTGTAATGGTATTATTTGTGCTTCCGAAGTATGTTGAAAATATGATCACATGCCAGAAGCATGTGGCGTGATTGAAGAGCAGAAAGGGTCTTATCTCGTGTCTTAACAGTTTGTCTCAGAAGAGGGGGAGAGATCTTTACCTGACTTAGAGGTTCTAAGATGCAATTATTCCTTTTTCTTCCCTAAATCCCGGATCGCCTCTTAACAAAAAGGGGTCTCATCCCTCTCTCCTTCCATGGGAATGATCTCACCGCCTTCTCTTTCTTTGTGGAGGAAGAAAGTGCAATTTCAAGCCTGACATCAAAACACTCATGACAGCTGTCCCAGCACACACGCTTGACACACGTGTGTGTGTGCGTGTGTGTGTGTGGGTGCACATGGTGTGTGTGCTGGGGTGTCTGGGCTGTGCTGGTGTCTGGACAGAGGCCAGAGTTGTCAGGTATGTTGGCTTTGTTAGGTCAGGCCGGCCCCTCATAAAATAACCCTCTAATAAAGTGACCCCAGCCTGCCTGCCTCCCAGCCTGCCTCCCAGCCTGCCTCCCAGCCTGCCTCCCAGCCTGCCTCCCAGCCTGCCTCCCAGCCTGCCTCCCTGACCACACGCCTGCTGTCACTAGTAAAACATGCCCTCTCTGGCCCCCTCTAACTACCCCTCCGAGTCTCTTCCCCCTCCAACTACACCCCAGTCGATCGCTCTGTCCTCTTCTCTTCTCTCTGTCCATCCTTCCCTCTCCCCTTCTCTCCCTCTCTCTCTCTCCCTCTCTCTCTCTCTCTCTCTCGCTCCCTCATGTACAGCAGTAGGATGCACTCTTGCTTCAACTGTCTTCCTCTCTCTTCCTCTCTCTCTTGTCTCAGTTCCCCTCTCAGTTCCCCTCCTGCTTCTGGGTAGAGGAGGGAGAGACGGACAGTCTCCGGCAGACAGACAGACTGAGTCTCTAATCCTTAAATCCAGCCTTGCGACAGCGAGGAACCAGACTGAGGCCAGGCGGGGTTTTCGGGCCTGTTTGGGACATAATGTAATCAGTGACGAGGCTCCGTCATCAGAACATCTGTCTGTGGGTCCTGCTGTCCGGCCACGGTGACACACATAGCCGGACCACGCACTCACGCAAACTCCTTCACCGACACACACACACACACATATACAGGACACACTCTCTCACAGACACGCACACACACACACCCCGGGGCAGGGGCCCCTGTCCGTGGCCTCTCTTACCTAGGGAGGGTTTCTCAGAACTCTGCCTGTTGACCAGAGAAAAGGACCAAAATAAACAATGTACCGTGAGGGTATTAGAAGTGTGGAGGGGCTGCTAGGGTTACAGGTCTAGTGCGGGCGGGGGTTGCTAGGGTTACGGTTCCAGAACATATCCAGATGTTGCCTGCCCGGATCACCAGGTAGCACACGTGAAACCTCCACAGGTGAGACACGTGACCCAGCTGCCGTGTGGAGAGAGGAGCTCTCTCCCCTCCCTCTCTCTCTCTCTCTCTCCCCTCTCTCTTTCTCCTCTCTCCCCTCCCTCTCTCGCCCTCTCTCCCTCTCTTCTTCAGGTCTACAATGCAGGACATATTGTACTGTTCACACTGCACAACCAGTAAGGACTTCCTGCCTGGGAGGAGCAGAGAAGAGTAAAGCAGAGTACCTAATGTCTCTGTCTCTGTCTCTGTCTCTGTCTCTGTCTCTGTCTCTGTCTCTGTCTCTGTCTCTGTCTCTGTCTCTGTCTCTGTCTCTGTCTCTGTCTCTGTCTCTGTCTCTGTCTCTCTCTCTCTCTCTCTCTCTCTCTCTCTCTCCTCTCTCTCTCTCTCTCCCCCCCTCCAAACTCTCTCTCTGGTCTGTGTTGTGGAGGTCTCTAACAGTCGGTGACATGAGTGTGTTCCCCGGCTCTCCTCGGCTTAACGAGCCCGTGGCCTGGCAGTCTGTTCCTGCTGAGCCTGCGGGCGAGCAGCTCTGCTCCAGGTGCTCGTCCCTGTCCTCATCCCTGTCCTCATCCCTATCCTCCTCGTCCCTGTCCTCATCCCTGTCCTCTTCCCTGTCCTCATCCCTATCCTCCTCGTCCCTGTCCTCATCCCTGTCCTCATCCCTGTTCTCATCCCTATCCTCCTCGTCCCTGTCCTCATCCCTGTCCTCATCCCTATCCTCCTCGTCCCTGTCCTCATCCCTGTCCTCGTCCCTGTTCTCATCCCTATCCTCCTCGTCCCTGTCCTCATCCCTGTCCTCATCCCTATCCTCCTCGTCCCTGTCCTCATCCCTGTCCTCGTCCCTGTTCTCATCCCTATCCTCCTCGTCCCTGTCCTCATACCTGTCCTCCTTGTCCGCTGACGCTCCGGCCCGATTCTCTCACTCCTCTCCTCTGTGGGAGGTTTTTTAGGGGTGCATTTTCTCCTCTGTGGTCTTTGGTTGATCACAGGTGGTTCTGTGAAGCCCCCTGAGACTGTGTTTGTAAAAACGAGGTCCGTACAAATACAATTTAGTTTGATTAGGTTTTATTCTCTGGACTCGCAGCTAGCAAGCCTTCCTCTTCCCTTACACCCCCCTCCCCCCCCCACACACACACACACAAAGAGCAGCAGTAAACACAACGTGGTGGCGTAGATTGGACAGACAGACGTCTGACAGTGGCCCGGGGGCTCGCTCACCATCACAGCTTTGCAGACGAGCAAATGAACCTTGTCCTGAGGCCCCTGCTGACACGGAAAGTTAAAAATACGCTCCGGTTCCATCTTTCCGGGCTGTGCTCTATTAAAGAAGCCTGTTTATCGGCATGTATTATTAGACGAGCAGACAGGAGAGTGTCTTCACTATGTCTTGTCTAAAATAGAGCTTCTTGACCTACTTGGTACATCTGCCTGTGTCTGTGCTGGTACTGGTGGACTGGTGGACTGATCTCCTGTAACTCTCTGTAGCTACTGGCTCCTCCAGTGGTCCTGGTGGGATGGTTGGTCCCTGTATTCTGCAGACTAGCCCCTGCAGACTGTATTCTGCAGACTGGGTTCTGCAGACTGTATTCTGCAGACTGTATTCTGCAGACTGTATTCTGCAGACTGGGTTCTGCAGACTGTATTCTGCAGACTGTATTCTGCAGACTGGGTTCTGCAGACTGGGTTCTGCAGACTGTATTCTGCAGACTGTATTCTGCAGACTGGATTCTGCAGACTGGATTCTGCAGACTGGGTTCTGCAGACTGTATTCTGCAGACTGGGTTCTGCAGACTGTATTCTGCAGACTGTATTCTGCAGACTGTATTCTGCAGACTGTATTCTGCAGACTGGGTTCTGCAGACTGGGTTCTGCAGACTAGCCCCTGCTGACTGGGTTCTGCAGACTGGGTTCTGCAGACTGTATTCTGCAGACTGTATTCTGCAGACTGGATTCTGCAGACTGGATTCTGCAGACTGGATTCTGCTCGCTCTTAGTTTTCTTTTCATCTTCACTCAGCCCCTCAGGATGGCTGCACTCAGTCACCCTCTCCCCCTCCCTCTCTGTTTTCCTCTCTCTCTCTCTCGCTCTCAGTCTCTCTCTCTCTCTCTCGCTCTCAGTCGCTCTCGCTCTCTCTCTGTCTCTCTCTGTCTCTCTCGCTCTCTCTCTGTCTCTCTCTCGCTCTCTCTCTGTCTCTCTCTCTCTCTCTCTCTCTGTCTCTCTCTGTCTCAGTCGCTGTCTCTCTCTCTCTCTCTCTCTCTCTCTCTCTGTCGCTCTCTCTCTCTGTCTGTCTCTCTCTGCTCTCTTGATGTCTCGTTCTCTTTTCTCTCTTGTCTCTTACCCTCACCTCTCGTTCACTCTCACACACAAGCATACACCAGCTAAAAGATACCGCAGTCGCAAATGGAATGAGTAAGAGAAGCGCAGAAGCGCTTCTGTAGGAGAGAGAGAGAGAGAGAGAGATGAGAGAGATAGGACGAGGAGAGAGAGAGAGGGAGGGAGGGAGAGAGAGAGAGAGAGATAGGACGAGAGAGATAGAGAGACAGAGAGAGAGAGAGACAGAGAGAGAGAGAGAGGACGAGAGAGAGAGAGGCAGCGTGGCCCATTAATCTTTCCAGATTGGCTGTCGTTTTGGCTTGTCTCCTGACAAGTCATTATGTCATGGTTTTCTGGTTTCCGAGCCCCGGCCCTAGTCCCAGACCCTGGTCCTAGCCCCAGCATCTCCGGTCTCAGCCCTAGCCCCATAGTCACGGCCTCTTAACTATTACAGAACCTTTGTCACTCAATCAGTTCCTGGGATGCAGTTCTATTTGAGTTCTAAATGTAGGACAAACCCCGAAAGCCTGTTCAGCAGTGTGTCTGTTTCTGTTCTCAGTAAACAGCGAGTCAGTACAGGAGCTGTCCCGAGCTCCAGCCTACAGCACTGTGTGTGTGTGTGTGTGTGTGAGAAGACCTTGCTTTTATTAATGAGTGTACTGCGTGACACTGCGTGACAGCGAGAGCGAGGTTCACTAGCTCCAGGTGTTGGCGTGGGGGGAGGTAGGGTTTGTGTTGGGGTTATCTGTGAAATCTTTACATGGAGGGTGAGAGTTGGCCAGTGTCTCTCTCTGTCTCTCTCCTCTCTCGTTCTCTCTCTCTCTGTTGCTCTCTTTGTCTCTCTCTCTTAATCTTCTGACCTCATTCGTGTGTTCGTCACTCGTCCAGTCGAGGACGGCAGGGTCACATGTGGGCTTTTCAGGTTTGTGTGTTTCACGCATGCTTGAGGAAGGTACATACTGTTCCATTGTTGAATGGATGCAGGTCAAAGGTAGCGTGGAAGCATGGAAACATCTCAGATGTCTTCTTCTACAGTTTCACTGAGCGTCACACACATGATCACCAGGACAACGGACATGCTGCACGCCTTTGTGTGTGTGTGTGTGTGTGTGTGTGTGTGTGTGGGGGGGGGGCTGGAGTATTAGGCACAGATATTAGGTAACAGATTTTAGTGAGGAAAATGTTGGGTTAGTTTCATCAGTTCATCGGTCTGGAGGGCTGGGAGCTTCTGCTGGTTTCATTCTGTGCCTGAGGGCTGTACTGTCTCAGCATATCTGTTGCATTGTTGAGCACTCCCTAGGCTTGGACATATGCGTCCTGCACACACACACACAAACACACACACACACATGTACAGTACACACACATGAACACACACACACACACAGGTCACACGGTCTGTGACCAGTATGAAATGGACCAGAGAAGTGGCACCTGGGTTCCGTGTTCCCCTGGGTGTGTGTTCCCCTGGGTGTGTGTTCCCCTGGGTGTGTGTTCCCCTGGGTGTGTGTTCCCCTGGGTGTGTGTTCCCCTGGGTGTGTGTTCCCCTGGGTGTGTGTTCCCCTGGGTGTGTGTTCCCCTGGGTGTGTGTTCCCCTGGGTGTGTGTTCCCCTGGGTGTGTGTTCCCCGGGGTTAGTGTTCCCCGGGGTTAGTGTTCCCCTGGGTCCTGTGTTCCCCTGGGTCCTGTTTTCCCCTGGGTTCTGTGTTCCCCTGGGTACTTTGTTCCCCTGGGTACTATGTTCCCCTGGCTTTGCTTTTAGGGCGAGCCTCTCCACTTAGTTAAACAGAAGGGCCTCCGTGTTGGTCCTTTAGATAAACACACTTCCCTGAGACAACACGGACACGGTTACTCTTTAACCTGCCGGGGGGGGCGGGGGGCTGGGGGTGGGATTCATCCTCCCTGACACGCCAGGTCAGTCTAGGATGGAGCACAGTCATGTGGTGGACGTGAAGCCACGCTGCCTTGACTTACAATGGAGCCTTTCAGATCTCTGGCCTCTTTCCCTGACCCTCCTCCCCCTCCCTCCCTGCCTGCTGCCCCCCTCCTGACCTCTCCCTCCCTGCTCCCCCCCCCACTGGCTACAGTCAGTCCACTGTCTCTCCGGGGGTCGTGGGGGGGGGGTCTCTCTCCTCGTCCCTGCAGCTGTCCAGCTGGCTGCCAGCCATGTGGGAAGGGCAGCACAGAGCAGCGGAGGGCAGTGTAGAGCGGCACAGAGCAGGATAGAGGAGGATAGAGCAACATAGAGGAGGATAGAGGTCCTTCAGTCCAGAGAGCTAACCTGCCTGCCTGGCCCCCCAGTCTCTCTCCCCTCAGTCATATCCCAGCCCAGAGCAGAACCATCTCTCACTATCTCTCCGTGTGTGATTTACACTCCGGTGATAAGAGAGTGTGGGCCGCTGCTGCGTGCAGACGGAGACGCGGTGAGCAGTCCCAGCCCTCCCAGCCCTCCCAGCCCTCTTCGCGGCCCCACGACAAGAGCGCTCACATTCTCCAGGCGCGGGTTAGCTTCAAGGGACCGGCCGCGTTAATACGTTACCGTTAAGACAAGAAGTTCAACAGAAGTCAGTCTTGGGGGGGGAGATCGTCCAACGATTAACTTCTAGGTTTCAGAAACAATGAATCGTTTTCTTCTTCTCCCCTCCCAGATAATGTACATAAACACACAGACAGGCTCTCTAAGTCATACACACACACACACACAGGCAGGCAGGCAGGCAGGCTCTCAGTGTTATCGGGTGCTGTGTGGTATGTGGCCCCGCCCCTCCCTCGCTGCAGTGTAAACAGACCGCGCTCCAGAGGAATGCTGGACTCGGTGACCTCACGCCCCGTGTTGCCTCGGTGCATTGGGTTCATCTGGAACGCCCCCCCCCTCCCACTCCTCCTCGCTCACTCACTCACGCCCCCCCCTCCTCCTCCTCACTCCCTCCCCCCTTCCTCCTCACGCCCTCCCCCCTCCTCCTCCCCCTGCTCTCCATGGGGCCCTCGCAGCGCGGAAAATAACACACCTCCTCCACCCGACACCACCGACACACACACACATGTACGCTTGCACGCACACACGTGTTCAAACCGACAGACATGGGTTCACACAAACTCAAACACACACACTCACACACTGTCCTCTCTCTCTCCTCTGCTTTCCTAGCACAGCTGTCAGAACAGCTACAAGACCAGTTCCTGTAGCCTCCCCCGCCTTCACCTCCCTCCCAGCCATCCGCCCTCCCGCTCCACTCCCTCCCTCCCTCACTCCCTCCCTCCCTCCCTCCCTCCCTCCCTCCCTCCCTCCCTCCCCCCCTCCCTCCCTCTGTTAGATGTACATTGAAGCAGCCAGTGTACCAAGACCTGTCAACTCTGTTTTAAATCCCCCCCTGGCTGTAACCATAGGAAAATGGCAGGATTGTGTAACGCTGTCTAAGCTGCTGCTCTCTGCCTGGCACTGTGCAGCCCCTCTGACATCACCCCCTCACCCCTCTAACATCACACCCTCTGACATCACACCCTCTGACATTACATCCTCACCCCTCTGACATCACACCCTCAGACCCTCTGACATCACACCCTCAGCCCCTCTGACATCACACCCTCACCCCTCTGACATCACACCCTCACCCCTCTGACATCACACCCTCAGCCCCTCTGACATCACACCCTCACCCCTCTGACATCACACCCTCTGACATCACACCCTCACCCCTCTGACATCACACCCTCTGACATCACACCCTCACCCCTCTGACATCACACCCTCAGCCCCTCTGACATCACCCCTTCTGTCATCACACCCTCACCCCTCTGACATCACACCCTCAGCCCCTCTGACATCACCCCCTCTGACATCACAGCCTCACCCCTCTGACATCACACCCTCAGCCCCTCTGACATCACACCCTCTGACATCACACCCTCAGATCTTCATCCTGGACAGAACTTGCATAGATTTTGCAGCATGTACTGCATTTCTTTGATTAAACGCCGCCCTCGAATAAAAGGCGCACCAAAAATGAACATTGTGTAATAAACGCTGCTTCAGATTTCTACGCAATTACACTAGGCTTTGTGTTTAAGCTCCTTGTCTATTCTTTGTTTGTCTATGGCTGCACTGCAGCTACAATTCACTGAATCTCTCTTACTAACTAAACGCCCTCCTTGAATAAACGCTGCACCAAACATGTATATTGTGTAATAAATGCTGCAGCGTTTAATCAAAGAAATACGGTACTAATTTATGTATAACTTACACTTTACACTGACTTAAAACGTATATAACTGATACTAACATATAGCTGATATACCAAATAATATTTTACTTTTATATTGGTTAATATTAATTAAGATTTTGAGTCTAGATGTAGAACAAAACTTCATAAATACAAACGTACACTCGAACATATGAACTAACTTGAATACTGATGTGATAACTTGTTTTTTAACTTTTGTAACTTGTCAGTTGAGGTGCAAACTGAATACCTTTCACAAGAGTGTGGTGGTAAAGCAGGGAGATGTTCAGGCAGGAGAGAGGGGGTGTTTGCTTATTCATATGGATGTCTTATTAGACATGATGTATATGAACGGCTGTTTGTCGTGAGAGAGAGGTAACTGTGGAAGGACACTGCCCTCTGGTGGAGCTGGAGGGAGGTGAAGTACAGAGACGGAGATGGAGGCAGTTTTGTCCTCTCATTCTCTTGTCCTCTCTCTCTCTCTCTCTCTCTCTCTCTCTCTCTCTGAATAATCTCTATATCTCTATCTCTATCTATCTATCTCTTTCTCTCTCTCTCACCCAATTATCTCTCTCTCTCTCTCTGAATAATCTCTATATCTCTATCTCTATCTATCTATCTTTCTCCCTCTCTCACCCAATTATCTCTCTCTCTCTCTCTCTCTCTGAATAATCTCTATATCTCTATCCCTATCTATCTATCTCTCTCTCTCTGTCCCCCAATTCTCTCCCCCCTTCTCTCTCTCTCTCTCTCTCTCTCTGTCTTGTTTGCAGTGGGTTCATGTATTCACCAATAATGACGAGTTCCAATGAGAGTGGATAATGACGTATGTACATTTTTATAAACATGGATTATCAGTACAGTGATACACTTCCAAGTAATGAGCACTTAGCAGGCACACACACACACACACACACTAACATGCAGACACACACACACACACACACACACACAGATACACGCTCACATGCAAAGGCCCACGCGGAGATCGCTCGCTAACACACCAAATCACTTTTACCCCCGTGTCTGAGGAAGTGGGATCTGTCTGGTGTCATAGCAACCACTGCGGCTCCCCCCCGCCGTCAGAGCGGGGCGAGAAGAGGAGGCATGACAGGATGACAGCAAGCTAATGAGATGGAGGACTGAGAGAGCAACAGAGGCAGGCCCAGTCACTCTGTCTCTTTGTCTCTCCGACTCGTACACACACACACACTAACACACACACACACACTAAGACACACACTCACAAACACGAACACAGTCTCATACAAAGTCCCCCTCTACACACACAGTTTTTTTCATGTTGCAATGGAGACGTTAGGCCATGTGAGGACACAGAGAGGAACAGAGAGTGGGGGGGTGGGGGGGCGGTGGTGAGGAGATGAAGGCACAGCGCAAAACAGGGGGAGCAAGCCGATAGGGGGGGGAGTAGGAAGGAAGGTAGCGAGAGATGAGAGAGAAAGAGAGATAGAGGATTGAGGAAGGGGGATAGGAGGGATGAAGAGAGTGCTGATGGGGCGAGTAGGAGGGAGAGTGTTTAGGAAAGGAGGCATGGAGGGAGGGAGGGAGTGTGAGGGAGGGAGAATGGGAGGGAGGGGAGTACGGATGGTGGGCATGGAGGGGATTGGGGAGAGAGGGAGGTACGGACGGAGCGAGTATGGAGGGAGGGAGAGTGCCAGGGAAAAGGGAGGGATAGGGGGAAGGAGAAAGAGAGGATGGAGGGAGAGAGGGAGGAAGAGAGGAGGGTGAGGGAGAGAGGGAGGGAGAGAGAGAGGATGGGGGGAGAGAGAGAGGAAAGGCTGGTCTCACACAGACATCTTTTATGTCCTCATGACTGCAGAGAGCCGCAGGCTGTCACTCAGACACTGCAGACAGAGCTACTCGCGATCTCGCGCTCGAGCTCTAGCTAGCGCTAGATAGACGCGATATCGCATGACTCATCTCGCTGTCTCTCTCCTCTCTCCTCTCTATCTGCTCTCTCATCTCTCTCTCGCTCCTCTCTCTCTCTCTCTCTCTCTCTCTCCTTCCTTCTTTCTTCGCAGCCTCCAGCTTCCTTCATCATCACACACAGCCTCTATCTCAGCCTCCATCTCAGCTCACATCCGATTATGACTCAACATAAGAATAACAATGTACTAACATTAGCATTAGGGCACTGACATAGTATTATGAGTGTGAAATGTGGAAGGATATAAACAGCTATGAAAAACGATATCTCTGAATGAGCTGTACATTAGGACTCCCTTAAAGTGTCCTCGTTCAGCCTCTAACCCGGCCTTCCTCCCGTGATCCTCAGGAGGTGATGGAGGCTGGCGGAGCAGAGGCCCGGGGAGGTGAATTGAGGAGATTCTGAGAGCAGCCGTTGTCATGGTGAGTGTCTGGGGTGAACTGGGGTCAGTACCATGCCTGGCCTGCAGGTGTCAGTCACATCCCCGCCCCCCCCTCCTCTCCTGCTCTGCCGTCAGAGCACCATTATCAGTTGTAGAAAAAGGTCTGCTCTCTCTCTCCTCCCATTCTACCTACCCCTTCTCCCAAGTCCTTTCTCCACGTACCCCTCCCTCCCTGTTCTCTCCATACCACAACCCTCCTCTCCCACTCCTCCCCTCCTCCCCCCCTCCCCTCCTCCTCCCCCCCTCCCCTCCTCCCCGCCCACTCCTTCATGATGCAGCAGAACGTTTGGACACCCAGTGTGATGAGTGAGAGAGGAAATAGTCAAATTACAGGATGATTTATGCCCTCTCTCTCTCTCTCTCGTGTCTCTCTCTCTCTCTCTCTCTCTCTCTCTCTCTCCACACACACACACACACACACCCTCTTATCCGCCTCATGCCAGCCCACCCTCACCTACCAAGATTCTGAGTCACCTCATCCCTGACCACACTGTTGCCACAGAGCTGTGTGTGTGTGTGACTGAGAGTGCGCGCATGTAGATGTGTACACCCTAGATGCGTGTCTGTGTGTAGATGGTCTCTCTGTGATTGGATAGCCAGATCTGGGTGCTCTGGGACTGGACAGCTGGACCCGGGTGTCTGTGTGGGAACGTCGGGCCTGTCTGGCCCTGCAGCCTGGAGCTCTAGTTGTGTGGACATCCCCACACACCCTCCCCTGCCAGGGCACAGAGAGAGCACAGCCCCTTCCCACCAGCTTCCAGTCCGGGACAGGGGGGCATCGCAACAGCCAATATTGGCGTTGCGGTGGTTCGAGACAGGCATCTGGCCAATCACAGGAGAGTGGTGCAGGCATTCATCCAATCACAGGGCAGTGGTGCAGGAGAGGCAGCGGCAGTATGAGACTGGAGAGAAATATGAGAGGCGGGGAGAGGGGGAGAGAGAAATGTAGTAGCAGATGGATAGATGGACTTGTATTCATTCAGCAGATGCTTATCCAAGAGTGCTATAAGTGCAACAGATCACCAAAGAGTATACATGCAACAGTTTGGACAGTGTTACAGTGTTTACTGTCAGGGAACAGTCAAATATATATATATGTGTTATAAGACTCAGGCAGAGGAATGAAGAGCGCAGGAAAGCAGGGCGAGACACTGCAGCCTGCACCCTAGTTACAACCCTCCACTCAGCACCTCCACCCTCCTCTCAGCACCTCCACCCTCCACTCACCTCCTCCACCCAGCACCTCCACCCTCCACCCAGCACCTCCACCCTCCACCCAGCACCTCCACCCTCCTCTCAGCCCCTCCGCCCAGCCCCAGAGGAGAGCTGTCATCCCCCAGCGTCTGAGCAGTCAGTCAGACCCTAAACAGGCTGTCATCCCCGTCTCGCGGGCTGTCATCCTCGTCTCACACCCCGCATCATCCGCTCTGCTCTGCCACCAGCTCATCCTCCCCCACGCACTCTCCCCTGAATCGCAGCAGCGAAAATCCCTGGCAGTGATCTTGAAGCACAATAAACCACTTCATCCTCCCTTTTCTCTGCCAGGGTGCGGGGCGATCCCTACTCCCTGCCCGCGTCTCTCCTCAAGGTAGACCGTCGAGGAGCGGGGCACTTCTGTCTGCCTGCCCCCGTCTCTCCTCAAGGTACACCGTCGAGAGCGGGGTGCTTCTGTCTCAGGGAGATGCTTTCTCTCCGGCTCTTCAGCCCCATCGAGCGCTCCGGGCGCCACGTCGGGCCTGACCTTGGTGTTCCTCTCAGGGCTGAGCGTCTCTCATCCTCCCCGCCCTCGCCGGGCTTGTGAAGGAGCAGGAGCAGGGCCATGATGTACTGAGGAGGTGGAGGGAGGGAGGGAGGGAGGGGGGGAGGGAGGGGGGGAGGGAGGGAGAGGGATGGGAGGGAGGGAGGGACTGGGAGGGAGGGATGGGATGGGAGGGCGATGGGATGGGATGGAGGTATCAAAGGGGAGCTGGGAGAGAGGGCGAGAGGGAGCGAGGTGCGAGGGTGAGAGCGGAGAGAGGGAGAGAGGGAGATGAGGGAGGGGATGGGATTCTGACAAACACCCTGGCTTGCACTTGGCACATTTATTTTAATGTTAATCTACTTCTGACGTTTCATATTATATATTTTACATTTTGATGACATAAAATATATCATTAAAAAATCCAATTAAATGATGGAAACATATTTTTCCATAATTAAATATAATTAGTCAATGATCTAATATAATACTTATTCAGTTACATAAAGCACACTTTTCCTAACAGTCTAACGTACTTACATTACCTACCTTACATACCTACATTACAATTCTTTAATTAGAGTGTTTTGTAACATAATGAAATTAAGTGTAGCATTTGTAACGCACTTACAGCACTTAGTGGCCATGTCAGAGGAGCATGAGAGCTCCTTGTTCTTCAACAGACCGCCCCGTTAACCGTCTTAAACAGACCGCCCCGTTAACCGTCTTAAACAGACCCCCCCCGTTAACCGTCTTAAACAGACCGCCCCGTTAACGGTCTTAAACAGACCCCCCCCGTTAACGGTCTTAAACAGACCCCCCCCGTTAACCGTCTTAAACAGACCCCCCCCCGTTAACGGTCTTAAACAGACCCCCCCGTTAACCGTCTTAAACAGACCCCCCCCGTTAACCGTCTTAAACAGACCGCCCCGTTAACGGTCTTAAACAGACCGCCCCGTTAACGGTCTTAAACAGACCCCCCCCCCGCTCATGTCGGTGCGGCTGAAGGTTGCTTCCTCCCATGTCACCCATGTCTTCCTCTCCCAGTTGGTAGTTTGATGTTATTTTATTCTTTGGGGGGAGGAAGGCCTGTGCTGGACTTGAACCCGGGCCCCTGCGCTAGGCCTTTGTTTTAGTAGTATGTTCTCTTACCCACTGAGCCACTAACAGCAGTTGGTAGTTTTCTGCGGATGATAATAACCACTGGGTTCCGAACAGCGAAGCATAACACTTTTGTTCCCATCTGGCTTGTATCTGCTAATATTTCTTTATTATTCTTTTAAGCGCTGTTCAAAGCCCTGCTGGGCTGCCGGCCACATAGCTGAGATTGTTCCTGATTATTGCTGAGCATGGACAGGAATGTGCTGCACCCTCCTCTGCCTTCCTTAACCCATGAAGAGCAACGCCTCAGGGTGGACTGGCCTGGGTCTGGGGTGTGGGTCTGGGTCTGGGGTGTGGGCCTGGGCCTGGGTCTGGGGTCTGGGTGTGGGTCTTGGTCGGGGTGTGGGCCTGGGTCTGGGCCTGGGTCTGGGGCCTGGGTCTGGGGTGTGGGGCCTGGGTCTGGGGCCTGGATCTGGGGTCTGGGCGTGGGTCTGGGCCTGGGCGTGGAGGATGACCAGGAGGTCTAGAATAGACGCATCATGCTCGGAGTCCAGGGTCAGTGTGCAGGAGGGAGGATCTGGAGGTCTGGATGTGAGTCACAGAGAGCTGTGACTGACTCCCATAAAGTACAGCTGACCCGTGGAATCTCCCCCAAACACACACACACACAGACTCTCACACACACAGACACACACATCTGCATCAGTCCTTCTCTAACTCATGGCCTCACACCATGACTCAGGGGATAGGATGGCGTGTGGGCGTGTCTGTGAGCTTTTGTAAATGCACTGTGTGTGTGTGTGTGTGTGTACAGTATGAACGTGTGTTTGTGTGTGTATGTTTGTGTATATGTGTGCATTATACTCCACTGCCCTATATAGTCGAGGTTAAGGGTGTGTGTGTGTGTGTGGGGGGCTGGGTGTGTCTGTCTGTCTGTCAGGCTTCTAACAAAGAGAAATAGGAGAGGAGACTCTTAATGTGTGTATCCACCCTCGAGCATAGTGTGTGTGTGTGTGTGGTGTGTGTGTGTGTGTGTGTGTGTGTGTGTGTGTGTGTGTGTGTGTGTGTGTGTGTGTGTGTGTGTGTGTGTGTGTGTGTGTGTGTGTGGTGTGTGTGGTGTGTGTGTGTGTGTGTGTGTGTGTGTGTGTGTGTGTGTGTGTGTGGTGTGTGTGTGTGTGTGTGTGTGTGTGTTGTGTGTGTGTGTGTGTGTGTGTGTGTGTGTGTGTGTGTGTGTGTGTGTGTGTGGTGTGTGTGGTGTGTGTGTGTGTGTGTGTGTGTGTGTGTGTGGTGTGTGTGTGTGTGTGTGTGTGTGTGTGTGTGTGTGTGTGTGTGTGGCGCCTGTAGGATATGACTAAGACACGGTGGTGAAAGCTGATTGTAAAAAGATTCAAGAGGAGGAAGGACGGGGTTAATTTACTTCCTAGCCAGCAGTGAAAGTGCACTGAGTCACCAGACACTTAACATGCCCACAACACCCCCACTGGATACACACACACACACACAAACCACACAACACACACACACACAGTGTGCTCAGTCACAGAAGGTTAGCCATTCATAATTCCTCATATGGTGGTTTTCCAGTGGATTGAATCATGTGTTCAATCCAAGCCAGACCCACCCAAGTGGTGAGGCCCCTGGGAGAGGAAGGGAGAGTGAGGCAGGGAGGGTGAGGCAGGAAGGGTGAGGCAGGGAGAGGCAGGTACAGAGGCAGAGGGACTAGAGGCAGCCCTGTGGATCTCAGTCTGGTTCTCACTGCCCCGACAGGCGTTAGTGAGTCAGCATGCTGGTGGATCCTCCCTGTCTGACACGGAGGTGTGTAATGTCCTCCCATGTCTGCCTGTCTATCTGCCTGCCTGTCTCTCTGTCTGCCTGCCTGTCTGTGTGTGGTGAGGGGGTGGTAGTAATTTCCCCTGTTCTCCCTCTGGGTGAACATGTGTTGAGTTTGCTGTTCCCTGCTGAAAGGCTCTATTGATGCCATATCCTAGGAGTGATGTCTTTGAGACACTCTTTAGACCTCCCCCTGTCTCTCTGACAACCTGTCTCTCTGCCAGCCCGTCTCTCTGACAACCTCGCTCTCTGATGAATGCCTGTCTCTCTGACAAACCCGCTCTCTGACAGCCTGTTTTTCTGTCTGACTCTACCAGAGGTTGGGGCTTGGGTGGCCAGTCAGGGGTAGGGGCTGTGCCTACGGCCTGGGCCTGGGGTAGGGGTTGGGTTTATGGGTATAGTTAGGGGTGAGGGATGGGACAGAGGCTAGGGAAGGGGTAGGAGCTGGGCCTAGGGGTAGGGGCTGGGGTAGAGACTGGGGTAGGAGTAGGGATAAGGGCTGTGTCTGGGGGAAGGGGTAGGGGTCTGGGGGGTAGAGACTGGGGTAGGGGCTTGGGGTAGGGGCTGGGGTAGGGGCTGTGTCTGTGGTGGTTAGGGGTAGAGGGGTTCGGGGAGATAGGGCCTGTGCTATTAGACCCAATGGTCTTTAATTAGAAGGCGAGCTACAGGGACCGGTGCAGGAGAAAAGCCCTCATGAGTCTGGGGTGAGAGGGTTCACACACAAAACACTGGCTTTTCATCACGGCATGACTCACTTCAGTTGTGTGTGTGTGTGTATATAGTGTTTGTGTGCGTCTGTGTGTGTGTGTGTGTGTGTGAGAGAGAGAGTGTGTGAATGTAAATTGTGTGTGTAGGTGTGTGTGTGTCTCTGAATGGTATGTGTATAGGTGTGTGTGTGCGTCTGCATGAATGGTGTGCGTGTGTAGGTGTGTGAGTGTGTGTGTGTGTGTGTGTGTCTTACCTCACTGCTCAGGCATTCCTGGAGAGAAAGCGATGTGAAGTGAAAGGGTTGGTCTCACAGTGTGGGTATTCATGTCCCTGGCCCCTGCAGACCAGCCTGGGCCGCAGTGTTCCCAGACAAAGACCCTCCAGCAGGGCCCAGACACACACACACACACACAGCAGAAACACACACACACACAGAGGAGGGAGAGAGAGAGAGAGATAAAGAAAGAGGGAGAGATAAAGAATGAAAGAGAGTGAAAGACAAAGAGAAACAGAAAAAGAGAGAGGGAGAAGTGGAGGGCAGGGGTCGGTGAGAGACGGCTTCTTCCTCGGGCAGGTGTGATGGGTGGATGGTAGTGAAGTGGATCACACTGACAACCCTGGGAGCATGGGGGGTGAGAGGAGAGAGCCTGCAGATACGACTGTTGCATTGACTGCATTGACTGGCTTGGTATTTTTGTAAATTCAGTTAGCCGTGAATGTGATCTTTCAATTCGTTTTTTTATTCAGGTTAGTTTTTATTATTCCACTACTGACAATCTATCCAGGACCTGTAGTGTGCCTTCTCGATGATCTCTCAGACTACTCTCTCTCGCTACTACTCTCTCTCGATCTCTCTCTCTCTCTCTCTCTCGATCTCTCTCTCTACTCTCTCTCCTCTCTCTCCATCTCTCTCTCTCTCTCTCTCCCTCTCCCTCCATCTCCCTCTCCCTCTCTCCATCTCCATCTCTCATGTGGCATAGTTTGCACCTGGTTCTGAGTAATCTCTTTGCCCGCACAATCACTCAACCAAGCAACCTGGTAACGAATAGGCCACAAAATCCGCCAATCTGATTGGAATTAAAACAATCGCGAATGAACTGAATTGACCTTTTCCAATCCTCTCATTGATTTCTTTTGGCACATTAGTAATGCTGTGCAGAGGTTTACCCAGTGCGCAGGCAGAGAGGAGCCAGCTCAGAGTGGAGGCTGAGAGACAGAGAGAGAGAGAGAGAGAGAGAGAAAGAAAGAAAGAGAGAGAGAGAGAGAGAGAGAGGAGAGAGAGAAACATAATGTGAGCTAGTGTGCAGCGGCCTGCCAGCACACCGACCAAGAGTTTGTTAGCGGGCGTACGAGTCGATCTCACTGAGAGCTGTTATTATTGCACCTTAATGTGCATAAAAGCAAACATGCAAATATAGTTATTGAGCACAGAATAAATGTTTGTTAGCTCAGTAAAAAATATATTTTTGGACTTCTGCATCATTTCCCTTCCAAATATGATTTATATGCATGCAAAATACATTTGTCTGTTTTCCAAATCTTCCATCGCGCGCTCAGGAATGAGGCACAAAATATAACGCCATACCCTCCCGTCCTCCTCATAGCCCCGCCTCCTTTTTTTAGACTAACCAATCCCGTCCTCTCTGACAGCGCCCCCCCTCCCTCCAGCCCTCTGCCTGTGGTTTGAGCTTTCATGGTTCCTGAGAGTTTCCTCCAGCCTCCGTCCCGTCGCTGCCCCCCCTGCTGGGCCCCCTCCCTGGTTCGGGTAGTCCGGTTCATCGTGTCCTCAGACAACCCATGTTCATGAACAGGAAAGGGGCCCCAATCTGGGGAGGCCCACCTCCCAGCCCAACCAGCGTCCCACTCTCAAGGCTGCTCCACTTCTGCCTCTAACACTGCCTCCAACCAACTACCCCAGCCTTTAATACTGGCTCTAATACGGCCTCAGACGCTAATATTGTGTCTACCCAGCCTTCAATACTGCCTCTAATACTGCTCTGCTTTGCTTTGTACTCTCTACTTCATTACTATTGTGAGCAGGAGAACCGGAGCGCCTCGCTATGATCCTCCTCAGCCGCATGCACACCTCCCAGTCCCATACGACGATACTAACAGGAAAGTCTCATACAAACAGGAAGTAGACCCCTGTCTGCAAGCCTGAGTGTGTTCCGACAGCAGTGAACCCTGCTCGTGTATGAGCTGTGTGGGATCACATCCGGTGTGGAGGTAGGGATGTGTTCCAGACTGTTCATGCATTTCTATCTAGCAGGCACAGGGCAGATGACTGGTCTGTATCTAGCAGGCACAGTGCAGATGAATGGTCTGTATCTAGCAGGCACAGGGCAGATGACTGGTCTGTATCTAGCAGGCACAGTGCAGATGACTGGTCTGTATCTAGCAGGCACAGTGCAGATGACTGGTCTGTATCTAGCAGGCACAGGGCAGATGAAGGGTCTGTATCTAGCAGGCACAGGGCAGATGAAGGGTCTGTATCTAGCAGGCACAGTGCAGATAAAGGATCTGTATCTAGCAGGCACAGGGCAGATGACTGGTCTGTATCTAGCAGGCACAGGGCAGATGACTGGTCTGTATCTAGCAGGCACAGTGCAGATGACTGGTCTGTATCTAGCAGGCACAGTGCAGATGACTGGTCTGTATCTAGCAGGCACAGGGCAGATGACTGGTCTGTATCTAGCAGGCACAGTGCAGATGACTGGTCTGTATCTAGCAGGCACAGTGCAGATGACTGGTCTGTATCTAGCAGGCACAGTGCAGATGAATGGTCTGTATCTAGCAGGCTCAGGGCAGATGAAGGGTCTGTATCTAGCAGGCACAGTGCAGATGAAGGGTCTGTATCTAGCAGGCACAGTGCAGATGAATGGTCTGTATCTAGCAGGCTCAGTGAGGAGGGCTCTGCTGTGCAGCTGAGGGGGAACCTGATGCAGATGTTCACTACAGGGACCGCAAATTGCATTGGCTTCCTGCGCTGCTTGTAAATCACAGTCCCAGGCTCTTTAACAGCATGTGCTAGCCTACCTGTACTGTGGCTGTAGTCGAACCGGTTGTGAAATCGCTGTGTGGCGGTCCTTGGATTACAGCAGTGCGAGCTGTAGCTCCGCAATGTAGCTGTAGACGTGGCTTTGGCTGTAGCTGTCGCTGTACCGTCGCTAGACTGCTGCTGTACCGTTGCTAGACTGTCACTGTACCGTCGCTAGACTGCCGCTGTACCGTCGCTAGACTGCTGCTGTACCGTTGCTAGACTGTCACTGTACCGTCGCTAGACTGCCGCTGTACCGTCGCTAGACTGCTGCTGTACCGTTGCTAGACTGTCACTGTACCGTCGCTAGACTGCCGCTTTACCGTCGCTAGACTGTCACTGTACGGTCGCTAGACTGCTGCTGTACCGTCGCTAGACTGCTGCTGTACCGTCGCTAGACTGCTGCTGTACCGTCGCTAGACTGCTGCTGTATCGTCGCTAGACTGCTGCTGTACCGTCGCTAGACTGCTGCTGTACCGTCGCTAGACTGTCACTGTATCGTCGCTACACTGTCACTGTACGGTCGCTAGACTGCTGCTGTACCGTCGCTAGACTGCCGCTGTACCGTCGCTAGACTGCCGCTGTACCGTCGCTAGACTGCTGCTGTACCGTCGCTAGACTGTCACTGTATCGTCGCTACACTGTCACTGTACGGTCGCTAGACTGCTGCTGTACCGTCGCTAGACTGCTGCTGTACCGTCGCTAGACTGCAGCTGTACCGTCGCTACACTGTCACTGTACCGTCGCTAGACTGGAACTGTAGCTGTGCTGTAGCTGTGCTGTAGCTGTGCTGTAGCTGGTCTGTAGCTCTACTGAACATCTTCTACTGTACGCTAACAGAGGCGACACACACACTGACATGAAGACGACCGGCTTCTCTTTGATTCCCTTGGAATTCCCCTCAACCTCGAGGCTGTGACCTGGCATCTGCCACCAAATATGGACAGAATGGATAGAGGGATGAGGAGGAGGAGGGCAGGGAGGAGAGGAGCAGGAGGGAGGATGAGGGGTAGGAGGAGGGATGAGGGGCAGGAGGGAGGGATGAGGAGCAGGAGGGAGGGATGAGGAGCAGGAGGGAGGGATGAGGAGGATGAGGGATAGATGAGGAACAGGAGGGAGGGATGAGGGGTAGGAAAGGAGGGATGGTGTGGTAGGAGGGAGGGATGAGGGGTAGGAAGGAGGGATGAGGGAGGGGCCAGGAGGGAGGGATGAGGGGTAAAGGGGTGGGTTGTGGGACAGAAGAGAGGGAAGGGTAGAAGAGAGCGATGAAGGGGCAGGATGGGAGGGATGAGGGGTAAAGGGGTGGGTTGTGGGACAGGACGGAGACTTTGGGGGGGTTGAAGAGAGGGATGAAGGGGCAGGAGGGTTTGGAAGCAGGGATGAGGGGTTTGGGTAGAAGCACAGGCAGATTCTCTGGGTCACGACTACACAGATGCCACTACAGACAGGGTGGGGTCCTAGCACACACACACACTCTAGCTCTGATTGGCCAGAGGATGTCAGGTGACACTGATTATGGGTTTGGATTGGTCGGGCTGGGAATGCAGTGTTTTCTGGAGACCAGGGGATCCTGTCTGCTTGTTCCTCTATGAGCAGAGAGCCGGTTGTTCCTCAAACTCTCGTCTCGTCTCTTGCCTCCTGGTTGTAACCGATCTACCCAGTCAGTCGCCCACTGTAACTATAACTTTGCGTCATCATTTTACCGTATGTTCATTTAAAAGCAAATTAACTTTCATAAGCACCCTCGCACATTATTGTGTGCGGTGTTTGTTGTTGTTGCTGTAGTTTCGGTTTGTGTTATGGTGTGTGTGTGTGTGTGTGTGTGTGAGAACCGAACTGCTGGCTCTGGCTGAGTGTATGCACCGAATTCCTCCCGCACTGCAGACAGTTGGAGGTGCATGATGGGAAGGGTGGTTGCTGGGGGTTTGGGGGTTCAGGGGCAGGGGCAGGGGAGGGGGGAGAGGAGGAGGAGGAGGAGGGGGCAGCGGACATGGCGGCAGGCCAAAATCAATTGGCGGTTGTAATGAGATGGCCTGGTGCCAGGTTACCATGGTCTTTTCGCTGCTACCACCATATACACCCGTATGCCAACAGGGATCCCCCCCAAAACACACACCCCCCCCATAAACCCCAAAACCACCCACGCCCGCGAGGAGCCCCGAACACTACCAGCCCCCCCCAGACCCCAGACGCACCCGCCCCTTCCCCACCCCTCTCTCCCCCTCACCCAACCGAGCCGGCACCTCGCCTCACGCCCCCTCTCGGCCCCTCCTTCGACGCACACCCCGCCCCCCAACCCCCCCCGGCGATAACCCCTCCGTACCCCTCCGCCTATCCACCCACCCGATGACCCCTGCTCGCCCCCCCCCCCCCCTTTCGACTGCACCTCTCCATCTCCCCCCCCGACCCCCCGACTCTGTTCTCCCCCCCGCCTTTTGCATTCTTCCCCCGAGCCCGCACCCCATACCGCTCGACGGGGATCCGACCGCCGAGACGACACCCCGAGAACCGAACGGCGCCGGCGTCCCCTGACCTCCCCTTCTCTCCCCCTTCTCCCCCTGCCTATCCCCCGATGCGCGGCCCCCGACCCCCGATTGGCGGCCCCCCGCGGGACTACCCCCACGAAGAAAGGAAAGAGAGATCCCCCCCGCTAGCCCTCCCCCCCCCCCCCCCCGGCTCCCTCGCCCATGACCGCTCTCGAGAATCCCGTGTATCGCAGAGAGAGCTCCGAGGAGCCATCCCCCCCCGCCCGACGAGTTACTCGCCCGCACCTCGTTACAGCCCAAAGCAGGACACCCCTAAGTAGAGAAAGTTAGAGAAAGAGGAGAGAGAGATGAGAGGAGAGGAGACCGAGACCGAGAGAGAGTCGCATGGAAGAGAGAGAGGAGGAGAGAGATTGAGACAGAGAGAGGAGAGAGGAGAGAGAGAGGATGAGATGAGAGAGGAGAGAGATCGAGAGAGAGAGAGAGAGGAGGAAGAGAGAACGAGAGAAGAGAGATGAGGAAGAGAAGAGAGGGGGAGAGACGGTGGGGTGAGAGCGATGGGAGGAGGGGAAATAGAGAGGGTGAGGTTAAAGCGGAGGAGGAGAGAGCAGGGGAGGGGAGGGCGAGGAGACGGGGAGGGGAGGGAGAGAAGGAGAGAGAAAGGTGAGGGTGGGTGAGGATGATTTGAGAACCACTGTGGCGCTATTTCCCAACCCCTTAACTAAGGCAAATCCCATAATTAAGGAGCGGTTGGTGGGAGAGCTTCGGTGAAGGGCAAGTTGTTGTGCTTGCAGCGGCCATGCTCTCAGCCATCGTATTCTCTCCAAGCACCCCCCCCATTTCACGATCCCCCATTTCAGGCACTGGGGCTCGTCCATCCCGTAAGCCTAACGGGGCGCGCACCCACCCCCCGAAATGGTTCAGTCAGATTTTTTTCGTGTGACAGTCATTTGGGCTGCTGGCGGCTAATACCGAGGCTGAGTTTTTTCCCTTGGGCAATAGCTTAAATCTGGAAGTGGTTTTGAGGGGATTGCCCCCCCGCCGAGCCAGCCTCCTAGAAGTCGTCCTTCCACGCTCACGGAACCGCAGGATCCCCTCCTCCCACCCCCAAGCACCTTCGCCAGCTTTCAATATTCCAGGGTCCCCCCCGCAGGTTTTTTTGGGCTGGCGGAAATCAATGCCGCGCATGGTTCCCGACCCGCTTCGCGGTAGATCCGTGCCTCGCATTGCCGCCTTTCAGGGATCGCTGCCGACTCTCCCGCCCGCCCCCCCGCCCCGAGGCTCTTTGTTTCCTTTCGGGCTGTCGTCTCGATTCAGGGGTGAGCGGTACCCTTCTCTTCGGTGCTCTTTCGGCCGCGCGTCCCCTTGTGGTACTTGGGTCTGAAAGATGTTTGTAGTTTTGAGAGACGGGTGGGTCCGGCACGCAGTTTTTCGGCGTCCCCTGTGGTTTGCGCAAGTTAATCCGGATGGGCTTCATGCTCGAGGGTAATTATCCTTCTCATCTTGCCTGCCAAACACTGTGTATAAAACCTGGCATGGATTGGGAAAGCAGCTCCTGTTCCTCCACGAGAACCTATATAAGAACCAAGGCTCGCAAAACAGAGACGAACCCCTCGCAATCCCGCGCAGAGCCGCATGCCCCGCACGCAGCAAACCGACAGAGACTGAAAAAATGCTCATGAAATTATGCTATTTTTAAAACGGTCTACGACCAAGTAAACATAGAGGACAGCACAAACAGCGATCCGAACCCAGAAGAAAAAAGTTTAAGATTCTTCGCACACCAAGCGCCGCATCCCCTACTATTGGGCGCGCCACGCCGCCGCACCCGCGCCGCACCCCGGGACGTGCCCGCGCCGACACACCGAGCAAGGAACACACAGCCACAACGCACGCCCAGCATCATTAAGATGAACGAACAACGCTCCTCACCCCTGTCCTCTCCCCTCTCCTCACCCCTCTCCTCACCCCTCACACCTCACCCCCTCACCCCTCTCCTCACCCCTCTCCTCACCCCTCTCACCCCTCTCCTCACCCCTTTGCTCCGTGGCCCATGTAGCTGCTTTAGTCAGTTTAATTTCACTGTAAATCCCTTGGTTTCTTCATCAGGGACACCTCCCCTTCTCCAGGCTGTCATGCTAGATGTGTTAATATTGGAACGTTTGGCACCATTCTCCGAGTGATTAGCATGAGGAAGGAACTCCTGCAGATGAATAGCAATTACAGAGTGATTTATACAGTAATTGGGTGGACCCCCCCCCTCCCTCCCCATCCCGTCCCCTCTCACCCCTACCCTTTCTCTCAAACGACCTCACACACCCTCTCCAAGTCTGATGCTGCATGGTTCCTTTGTTTTCGGGGGATCCTTGGGTTCTTGTTAGAACCCGGTCTGATATGTTGCGTCTCCCTAGGTGACCTGTCTGTCAGTCTAGTGGAGGTAAACAGGCCTCGAAATGTGACTGGAGTTTCGATATTTTTTCCAATCATTTGGGACTGTACAATATTTTGGCCAAAATATTTTCAAAACATTTCATTGTTTTTGTGGTTCAGCAATAATTTTGGAGAGCTTATAGAAATACTTCTCCACACAATATGAAGTATAAAGGATTTGTAATAGTTTTCTCCAAAAGCAAACATTAATGCATTGGATTTATTTTCTTTGTTACATCTTAGTCAATACATTTATTTAATAACCGTCTGCAACGAACAATAAGTTGCGGTGTAGATTGTTGTTTGTGGGGCCGTGGAGGCCTGTGTGTGGCAAACAGACCTCAGCTCTCGAGCTCGGCTGTCGACGCTAGCCAGCAGCAATGCATCATGGGAGTGGGGAGACGGCGGTGGCCCCAGTCGTCTGAGGTGTGGAGTAATGGGAGTGCTGGAGAACGGGTGTCGCAGTTGTGCGTGAGCAGAATATCTGAACGAGGGAGGGAGGGAGGGAGGGAGGGAGGGAGAGAGGCTGGACTGTAGAGGAGGGAGCGAGGGGGCGAGCGAGGGGCGAGCGAGGGAGTGACTGAGTGAAAGAGACTGGAGAGATGAGGGGATAAAAGGAGAGAGAGAATGAAATGAGCCCCCATCGAGACACGGCTCTCACACACACTCAATTATTCCAACAACATCTTTACAACATAAAATAGATGTGTGTGATTGAAATATTGATATTCCAAAAAAACACGTAGGTTTAATACTTCATAGTTACAGATAAACACAAACTTTCTTTCTACTGCATGTACTGGATATGCGGTACCACTGAATCAGTGGGGTGTCTGCTGAATGTTAGTACTAAGAAACATTTTTGGATCAGTCGTAGCTGGTGATGACTCTATCAAATGATATTTGCTTCAAGTAAAGGAAGAAATTATACTTTCCCCCTAAATGTCAGTGATGCTATCCTGGCACGTGGCCAGTTTCTCTGTGTTCATTATGAACTGGCTGATGTGATGAGGGGGGGGGGCTGGAGCTGGGGGAGGTGTTGTGAGTCCAGGACCTCCTCTGCTGTACCTTCATACCTGTGTTTGTCCTCCTCTGACCTCCTCCCCTCTCCTGCTCCTCCCTGTCCTGTCCCTGACAAGCTCTGTTCTCAGGGTCTCTCTGTGGCAGGGTTCTAGAGCCGTGATAAGGTTCTAGAGCGGTGGGAAGGTTCTAGAGCTGTGGTGGGGTTCTAGAGCTCTGGTGGGGTTCTAGAGCTGTGGCGCGGTTCTAGAGCTGTGACGGGGTTCTAAAGCTGTGGCGGGGTTCTAGAGCTGTGGCGGGGTTCTGTGCCAGGTTTCCGGGGCTGTTGCTCAGTTCTATTGCAGGGTTATAGATCTCTGGCAGGGTTCTAGAGCTGTGGCGGGGGTTCTAGAGCTCTGGTGGGGTTCTAGAGCTGTGGCGGGGTTCTAGAGCTGTGGCGGGGTTCTAGAGCTGGTGGGGTTCTAGAGCTGTGGCGGGGTTCTAGAGCTCTGACGGGGTTCTAGATCTCTGGCAGGGTTCTAGAGCTGTGGCGGGGTTCTAGAGCTCTGGCGGGGTTCTAGAGCTGTGGCGGGGTTCCGTGCCAGGTTTCCGGGGCTGTACCCTTGGCTGCAGCACTCACCCCCCCCCTATCCCCCCCGCTCCCCCGGCCGGTCTCCATGCAGGGGCTGTGACAGGGGGCTTGGCAGCGGCCTGAAAGTCAAATCTGGTCATTTAGATTCAAGTGGTGACTGTGGAGGAGACAGAAGACAAGGTCCGTCTCCGTGGTTCCCAGACCCAGGCCGCTCATTACCCTGCTCCGCTCGCTCACATGTCTACATGCAGACATGCCGCAAGCCTTTGGGTTCTTTTGACATGTATGTCTGCTCTTACTTTGGATGAATAGACACAAAACAAGTCTATTATTGTGGAGAAATGCAGTAGTAAACAAGTATTCAGCGGCATGTAGCTGTTGAATTGAATGAAGATCTATTGCAAGGACAATAATGCCTAATACAATTTGAAGCTTTATTGTATACAGATTGTAAGGGACTCTGGAAAAGCAAATGGGCAATTGGCTGTATCTTTTTGTCTCTGTTGTCCTGAATGACCTCGATTTAAATTGGTAGATTTTGTTTTAGGTTGAATTCAAACACCTCCTATTTGAAAAGAATAGATTACACAGTCAACATAAAATTAAGTTGTAAAATATTATTTACACATTTCTTTTTTAAGAATATATGTAAGGCTGCATAATTAAAACATCTCAGATTAGATAAAATGTAGATGTCACGATAATGGAATATAGCTGACTCACCCTCAGCTTTCACATTGTCAGCAAGAATCTATTTCTTGAAAATGGAGCATTTCTTACAATGCGGTTACCCTGCAGCTTTAAAACGACTTGTCAGACATGGGAGAGGTGTGCTTGTTATGGAAACGAGCTCCGATCTGGTCTTAATACAGTCATTTACCACCAACCTATTTAAAGGACGAGAGATTTGCCATGCTTGTCAATTGCATCATTGCTTGGTCAATTACATTCTTCTTCTTCTTCTTGTTGGGAGGAGGAAGTCATTAGCAGCTGCTCTCCAGCGTGGTCACTCAGGAATGATACCCTCCCATCTGGACCGTCTAGGGTCCTCATGTCCTGATGAGGCCTCTGGTGGTTCAATACAAACCATGGTAAATACTCAGAGACTCGGAGAGTATACCCCACACAGGGCGTTACCCACACACATGCACACGGGTCACACACGACACACGACACAGGCATGCACACATGTTGAAGGAGGAGCGTCGTAGCAACAGGCAGGCAGAGACAGACATGGTCAGACAGACAGACAGACATTGTCAGACAGACAGGCATGCAGATTCCAGGCTTCATCGTTGTGGCTGGCACAGTTCTCCCTAGCATGGCGGGCTGACTAGCATGGCGGGCGGACTAGCGTGGCGGGCTAGTCACAGCTGTGTGCCATTGCTTTGGCCTGGAAGGAGAATAGGACAAAGGGTGAGGGAGAGGGAGGGGAGCGGGATGGGGAGCGGGATGCCCAGAACACAGGGGTGAGGCTGCGTTTCGACACCCAGCCTTCCTTTTAACAGGACAGGGTGCTCCACACTCCCTCCTCTCCTCTCCGCTCTGCCCCGGCCCTCAGCCATTTTGAAAAGGGGAAAAAAAGTGTCTGCTTTCTCTCTCTCTCCGTCTCTCCCTCTCTCTCTCTCACACTCTCTCTCCCTCTTCCTCTTTCACTACGTGGCTTGGATTGGACAGGGCTCGTACGAGGGTGCTGTGAGGGGAGACAGAAGGAGACGTTTGGGTGATGGCATGTTTGCAGAGAAAAGTTCGGTTGGAAAGCAGTCCTTTTCACTCTCTCGCTTTCCTTTAGAATGTTCAGTTCTTTTTTTTTCTCCCCAAGGCTGCTGTTCAGCTTCTTTTATTTCTGCCTTAGTGCTGTCAGTCTGCCTCTCTCCCTCTGTCAGTCTGCCTCTCCCTCTGTCAGTCTGCCTCTCCCTCTTATCTCCTCTAACTTTTGTTGCTGTTTTCTTGTTGCGGGTTCATTTCGCCCCTGTCCGTGTTAGGCTGTGTGTTTTTTTTTGTTTTTTGTAATTCCCCCGTTTGATTTTGTCCCAGAGAGTTTAAGACAAAAGGAAATGTCTTTATTTTGGTTCGCTAAGGAGAATCAGACCTGCAGCCAAGGACCCTGCTGGGATGTAAAACGTAGCAGAACGAAGCGGCACAGAAAACCCAAACGCTGCACACTGAGTCCCCCGCCACATCATTTTGCCGTCTCTCTCTCTCCGTACATCTCAAACCCATCTCCAGGGTTTGTACCCCGTAAATGAGGACGGACCACTGGGCGGGACAACGAAAGAGGGAGAAGGAAAGAGGAGACAGTGCCTTTTCGTAATTTCCCCGGTATACTCTTGTTTTAAAACGGAAATGTTATTCTCTGTAGTTGAGCCACTCTGTTCTGTGTGTTTTCTTGGTGTAGTTGTGTTGGCACATGTTTGGGACTGTGTTTGTCTGGGCTTGTGTGTGTCTGTGTGTGTGTACATGTGTGTGTGTGTGTGTGTGTATCTGATTTCATAGTCGGACTGCGATGCAGCCTTCCCTGCGTGGTGCTAACTGTTTCTGTGTGTGTTGGCTTTAGGTCTCTTCATTTTGGCTGGAGGATCGGCCTACTCTGCACCCTAAGCCTGACTCCATTTTAATGCCAGGCGCTGACTGATCTGTCCGACCACCCCCACGTCTCCTCTGGACTCTGATATGTGGCTTTCTGGTACGTTTATATCTGTATTTTGTTTAGTTGCTCTCTTGTAACGGACCTTCTGCTTGTGCTTTATCATGGGAACTGAATACCCACCTTGTTTTTACATTTTTACCTGGATTCTTCCACGGTTTGTGTTGACCATGGCACATGTGGTTTTAAATTGCGCAAAGAGATTCCGCAGTTATACACGCAATACCTAAAGCAGATGAAATGTGGTTTATCTGTGTGAATCCGCATTGATGAAAAATGTGTATTTGCTGTTAATCAAAGAATTAGCGCAGCGTCTCCAAATAAACATTAGGAGTTTTTTAGAATTGAAATTCATGTTTCTGTTTAACCGCGTATCTGAAATGGTGTTCAAATTCAAGGATCCCCAAAATCAATTTGTAAAGATAAATATGTGTTTCGTAGCTGTGTCTACACTTCCATATTTTGGATGTACAGTCTTGGGTGGATTTGCATAACTCATAAGTCTCTGCAGCAGGTTTGAACTGTCACTTTGGAGTGCGTACAGTGACTGAAACATCCACATTCACATTTCTGTTTGAATAGGCATCTTTTTTATCTTTATTCGTCGCTGGAATTGTAGAAAAGCTGGAGGAAGAGGAATGTTGTTTTGGGAATGACCTGGGGACTCTAAGGAAGGATGATACAGGAGAAGTCACTGAATACTCTGATACAGTATCAGCTAAATGTGTGGCAAGTAGTGTCTGCCTGTGGTTGTTTATCTGATTGTAGATACGTCCTTTTATCTCTGCTTTCCTTGTAGCAGTATTTCAGTGCCGGTACACAAAAGAACAAAGTCAAGTTAAATCTGGATTATGGATATTTTTTTATGTCAAGTGAACCTCCGGCAGAATTCAGAAGTTGATTCGGTCTTAAAATAAGTGTTTGCGATTTCCAATAAAGTCAAATACATATGTATTTAGCAGGGAGTTTACATTTTTTATACTTTTTCCCTGCAATTCTAAATAGCGATCACACTAAATAACGTTCTGAATATAGTAATATTTACAGATCTTTCTCCCCTTTGAGAGTTCATTATAAGCAATACTATAAGACAGAAATTACAAATAATTCTTGGCACATGTGACAGTGTGTAATTCAGTGTGCCGTGCGTCTTCTCTCTCCTCAAGATGGTAGTGTGACCTGTGGGTTGTAAAGATTTTTCAATTATATTTTTCAAGGTCTTAAAATCATTTGATGAGGTGCATCGCATTTCATTTCTAATCCCAGAGACAGACCATTCAGTCGACTGTTCAGAAAAAAATGTGGTACTTCAATCCTGATTCAGTAATGGTGGCTTGTCTGTGGGTGGTTGAGTTCGTCACGGCGATTTTAACCTTGTCTCGAAAGCTCTAAACGTGAGTACAACACGCTGGTTAAAAAGTTATTGTCTTTTAACGTTAAAGAAAATTCACTTTGACCCTTTAGGTTGTTGTGAGGATAAGTGGGACGGAAGCGCAGGTTGCTATGAAGCTGTTTCTAACCAGACAGGAACTGCTGTCCTGATAGGTGATGTGTGGGGCGTGTAGAGACTTTAACTGACGCAGTGCTGGTTAGAACAGAGAAGCAGCAGCTCCATCTCTCTGTCTGCGCTCCTCATCTGACCTCCAGTCAGACTTCTCTCCTCCTGGGTCATCAACCTTTCCTCCAGCTGCTCTGTCTGACTCCTCAAGACCAATCAGGGGATTCTTAAAGTTTTGGGAAAAAGATGTCGGACTCCCGTCTTCCAATGCTCTCCCCCCTCTTCGCGGTGAGGACATCGCCGGCCGCCACAAACCCGTAGATCCGAACTTGTGGTGACATGGCCGCACAAGCTCGTGTCTATCGGTATGTGTCTCCCTGGCCCGGGCAGCACCGCGGGACACCGTCCACCTGGCAGGACCCAGAGCAGAAGGCCTGGAGGACGGGGGCACTCTGTCAGGAGAAGACCTGTTTGGTGGCATGGTAGGATTGTGGGAGATGGTGTTTTGTAGCATGGTAGGATTGTGGGAGATGGTGTTTTGTAGCATGGTAGGATTGTGGGATATGTTGTTTTGTAGCATGGAAGGATTGTAGGAGATGTTGTTTTGTAGCATGGTAGGATTGTGGGAGATGGTGTTTTGTGGCATGGTAGGATTGTAGGAGATGGTGTTTTGTAGCATGGTAGGATTGTGGGAGATGGTGTTTTGTGGCATGGTAGGATTGTAGGAGATGGTGTTTTGTGGCATGGTAGGATTGTAGGGAGATGGTGTTTTGTAGCATGGAAGGATTGTGGGAGATGGTGTTTTGTAGCATGGAAGGATTGTGGGAGATGGTGTTTTGTAGCATGGTAAGATTGTAGGAGATGGTGTTTGGTGGCATGGTAAGATTGTAGGAGACATGGCTGTTCGATGAAGGGATTGCAGACCTTCTTTGGAAGACGCGCCAATGAAGCTCCACCCTCACCAAGACTAATCTGCCCAGCAACAGACCACTGGAGGCCCATCTCATCTCCCAAACAAACCACGCCTACTTCTTAACATCATCGCAACCATGTTCTCCAACGCGTCCAAGGTCACCGCTTCGAACCAGCTCAGAATGACGATAAGATTCGGAAATGGTGGAAAGCCTCATATTCCAACTCGGTCTTCAGGTCCACACTGAGCTTCCACCGCCCCTGGAGCGTCCCAAGCCCCTGCCGGCCTGCATGTCCTCCAGGCGGCCGCCTTCATCACACTGTTGTCCCAGGTTGAGGTAGTAGGTTGTATAGTTTAGAGTGACATCACAGGAGATAACTGTACAGCCTCCTAGCTTTCCCTGAGGGAACACCACACCTGGACGACGGTCCCCACACACCTTGGACAATGTCACCGTACCTGGAGGACATGACTACGCACCCTGGTGACCTCACCACACCTGGATGATGTCACCACACACCTTGTATGACATCACCACATGAGGATGACATCTTCTGGCTTGGACGACAGTGATGTAAACAATATATTACTGTTTGTTACTCTGGTGTCTGTATATTGTGGGTGCTATTAGTCGGCAGTTAATATGAAACTTTCAATCAAAGATGTAGTTCACAGCAAGTAAACAGTTATGACTATTTACATATGACTACGTTTTTTTCACAGCATTTTCTTTGATTCAGTAAGAACATTTGATTTCAGCACAGGTAGGAGAGTTAAAAAAAAGAAAATAATTGCTGCAAGCTATCAATGGAAACAATAAGACAACCACTGTTCACCAATTGAATGTCCAACTGCTCATAATTGCACTACTTACACAGAAACATTGTTTTTTTCTTAAACAAACGTCGGCGCAGTAGTTTGCATGCTGGTTGTGTGTGTGTGTGTGTGTGTGTGTGTGTGGTGTGTGGTGCAAGGTGAACAGAGGGATGAGGAGAGGAAGAGAACTGACAGAGAGAAGGATCTGGAAGGAGACCAGGAGAGGACCTGTTGCTCCAACATGCCAGAGCAGTGAGGATCGTGCCAGGTTAATTAAAGAACAACTATAGGAAACTAAAAAAGGAAATTCACTCCTAAAACAGGTTTAAACTGGTTTGATTTAGCTGTTGGTGTTACACAGTATATTATTACAGTTATACAATGATATTTCTGGGCTTTAATGATCGTGAACCGACAAACATGTCGTCCGTCAAGTTTATGAAATCTATTTTTTTCCTCCCTGCCCTAAGAGGTGTTGGAATTCCAGTATTGTCTTAATGTCAACATGCTAGATGTTACTGTGTCGTCCAACAATAGCTTCTTTATGTCCCGATGGTGAATGTGACTCGGCCAACATGTTTGCCTAGTGAGATCACTGCTCATTTTCACAACGTTTAATGAATGATCAATAGTTCCATTGGTGCGGTTAGCTGGGTATAGTGATGAGTCACAGCCCCGTTTCGAACGTAACCAAATACAACCCTCTGAATACTGTACGTAGTAATGCTATCTACTCTGCCGCTGGGCACGGATACACACAACAACCTCACAGGATTGTTTGATTTTATGACGCGTGTGTGTTCATTTAGCAGACGTTAAATGAATACAAACCTGATCTGAAGGCAAATACTCGACCGCTGAGCTGTGCATATTTGTTCTCATCCTATTTTTTTTTACTTTTAACTTTCTTACTTTGACTTTTTACTTTAAAAAATTGCACAGGTAAATACACTGGAAACAAGACATCCAGTCGTTTCAGCATCAGCTAATGGGGATCCTTTCAAATAAACAAATAAATAAACAGTCAAATACATTGCAAGCTCGTCCTGATATCCCTATTCTCAGCCTTCACAGCAGCAGATCACACGAGAGATGTGGCGTGCTGCTGCTCCCAGTTTCCCATCTAAATTGCGTGCGTGTGTGTAGACCGTTTTTCTGAGGGAATCGTAATGACATCGAACAGAACCAGCCCCAAATTTGTTCTGTTCGTCTCCCCCAAAAAGTATGCAACAATAGCGACGGATGTTGTCCCTTTACCACGGAACACTCAGCCTAATCCTCAAGCAGGAACTCTCCTGCGCTCAGACAGGCTCAGCATGGGTGTGACCAACTCAAGATTCAAAATTAACTTTATTGTCGGGAAATGATGCTTGAGCTTTCAGCCATGCTGTAGCCGTAAATAAAGAAACAAACCACGTTCGAGAAGTGAATAAGAACAGCAAGGTTCATAAAGCACGTAGACAAACATACAAAATAGATTGATAAGAGCAAAGATCTGCTCCTATCCCTTTAATATCAGCAAATATGAATGCATTCAGACAGAACCAGGCAAGACAGAACCAGGCTAGACAGAACCAGGCTGGACAGAACCAGGCTGGACAGAACCAGGCAAGACAGAACCAGGCTAGACAGAACCAGGCCCGACCAACCAGGCTCCCCTTGACTTCCTCTAAACAGTAATATAACTACCTATCTGGGTATAGGGTTAGCCATGATCATGATATTTTTGCTATAATTGTTCCTGAGATTACCCCTCAAAAATGGCATCCATTAGAAAAATGTGTAATACAAATAACCTTCATTATCATTTCCAACCGATCTTTAGCGTTATAATAAGGAATTTATACTGATAAAATAATATATGTAAATACCTTTGATGCTGGTTGATTGAATGTTTTTATTTGCTTTGTATTTTTTCTATGTATGTATTTTAATATTGTATCAAGGCTTGTGTGATGCTGCTGTGTATAGCGGTCCTGAGTATAGAATTATAATGTTAGGTGTTATAAAGAGGATTAACCCCAAATGTCCTAAATCTCTAAACCCAAACGTTAGCAACAGATTGTGGTAAATGCTAGATTTTTTTGAAGGTCACCGCAAATTTGAACGGTATTATATTCATTAGATTTAATATTTTTCACAACCCTTTGCTACTTAACAAATGCAAAAACAAAAATGGTATTTAGCAGGTGTTGGAACCGAGTAATTAAAGAACATTAACCCCATGATTAAGACACACCCACAAACGAATGATGACCTCCGCGATGCTGTAAACACAACATTACTCTCCAGATGGAAAGTGTTTATTGTTTGTTTGTGCGTGCTTGTAGACAGATCAAGGTTTAAACACACACGTCACATGGGACACAACTTGTACATAAAGACAAAGATTTGCAAATGTTCATAATTGCACACTCTCAACTGAGAATTGACAGCACTCAGTCAAGAGAGTGAGTGTGTGCGTGCATGTGTGTGTGTGTGTGCACGTGTGTGTGTGTGTCATCTACTACTAGGGTTCAGATACAGGCAAAGCTCTAATATGATATGTTTCATAAAGATATGTTTCCCATACTAACAGTATTGATTTGAACATTCTATCCACACTGTCCATGTCAGTCATTTAGCAGATGCTTTTAACCAAAGCAACAGGCCAATAGTTGAGCTCCTTGGCTCACCTCCCCGCCCAGCCTGACACGGTAGGTCCCGCCGTCAACTCGTCTGTCACACCAGAGAGGCACTGGAGAAGAGAAGCGGGCGCCCCCTGTTGGTGACTGGCGGTAGTGTTATCCCAGTGCATTTAGTCCCAGTGCAGTGGGTGTTGTGGTGGGAATGTGCGTCGTGCTGGGTGTGGGTGTGTGTGTGTGTGTGTCGTGGGAGAGAGCTTCCGTTCTGCTTCTTTGTTCTGTCAAGGCCACAGGCTGGTGGGGAGGTGGAGGGGGATGATTGGAGGATGAGGGTGAGGAAGGAGGGAGGAGAAGGAGGAGGGAGGAGGGAGGAGGAGGAGGAGGAGGAGGGAGGAGGGAGGAGGGAGGAGTGATCAGAAGAGGACAGGAGGGAGGTTAAGAGTTAGCCACTCACACATGACAAAGAAGACGACGCGAGGCGGTCTTGAACGTGATCGTGCTTCTGTCTTCCCGCGGTATCCCCTGGCTGTTCAGGTGGAGGGTTTGGAGTGGCACAGTTTGTGTGCGTGTGTGCACTTGTGTGTGTGTGTGTGCACTTGAGTTTGTGTGAGTGTGTGTGCATCTGTGTGTGTGTGTGTGTGTGTGCAGAGGTGCCGGATAGATGGACAGAGGATGTGTCAAGGTAACAGTGGGCCGAGACCAAGGAGAGAGGCTGGGGGAGGTTAAGGTAGGCAGGGAGAAACCGGGGGAGGTTGGGGGAGACCAGTGGAGGTTGGGGGAGACTGGGAGAGGTTGAGGGAGACAGGGGAGACCGGGGGAGACTGGGGTGGGATAGAAGGACCGTAGCACTACAGCACAGGGCTGGTATGAGCTGTGGACTAACTGCCCACCATGAGGAGAGCAAACAACATGTGATGTATGACCAGAGAGAGATTAACCTAGAAACACACACACTCCTCAAACCACTCACATAGGCAAGCTGTGAGGAGGGAGGAGAGGAGAGGAAGGAAGGAGGGAAGGAATGAGGGGTGAAAGGAAGGAAGTAGGGAATATAGTGCGGAGATGTGGTAGGACGTCCACAGCTTTCTATATTTGAGGTGAAAGAGATTTCAGGGAATTCCAGATTGACCTCATTCAAACGGACTGAGAGATGGGGAGTTATTCAGCGGTCGCTGATCTGTGCCCATTTCATGTCGTCCGTCGGCAGTCCCCTGCCACTGCAGGTCCCCCTCCTCCCCCTCCGTCAGGCTGTTCTACCTTCTCCTCTCCTCCTCTCTTCCTCTCTGTCCTTTAATTGTCCGTCTTCAAACCCAGAATCTTACATTCATGAGAAGTTACATATCACCTGACCAGAGAGCCAAGAGGTGTCGTTTCGCCTCATTCTCAAACTCTCCGTCTTCTCTCTGCAGGCAGTCGCTCCCAAGGTCCCTCCCCCATTTTACCCATTCTCTCTTGTTCCCTCCCTCGCTCGCTCTTTCTGTCTCTCTCTCTCTCTCCCTCTCTCTCATCTCTCTCTCTCCGCGAGGCACACACTCTGAGCCAGTTGCACACAGAGACAGGGTAGAGAGTGTGAGCGAGACAGGAGCAGAGGAAAGCAGGAATTATAGAAAGAGAGAGAGACGGACATGCTGACTCCAAGAGGATTTTTTTTTGTGTTGCAGAACAGGAGCATGAAAAGAGACATTGTAAGGCGGGAAGCGGCTGTGTTTCTCTCTCCCCTCTCTCCTTCCCTCTCTCCTTCCCTCCTTTCTTCTCCTGTGCGCTTCCTCTCTCTGTCTCTCTCCCTCTCTCTCTCTCCTTTCTTTCTATCTCCCTCTTTCCTTCAATTCCTCTCTCTCTCTCTGACCCCCCCCCTCTCTTTCTCTCTCTCCTCCCTGTCTCGGTGTAGCAGACCTCTTGTGGTCTAACTGGTTTCAGCTGTGGGAGGAAATGAATGAATGATATTTATTTCTCTATCCAGGCGTGCTGTGGGATGCTGCCTGAAGCTCAGCACTTCGCTCTGCCCGGAGAGCCCGGCCGGGGAGAGGGGGAGGAGAGAGAAGAAAGAATGAGAGACAGAGACGGAGAGAGAGGCAGAAGGAGAGAGAGAGAGAGAGACAGGGTTTTTGTGACAGGGAAGGAGGGAGGGAGGGAGAAAGGGAGGGAGGGACAACAGGCGTTGACACATTCTTTCCTATTATCCAGTCCTGTTTCTGTTTGTTATCTTTTCTCTTTTACCTTCTGTCACAAAGATCTGATGACTTCCAGGCTTCCGCCCGCCAGCCTGCCGGCGAGCTGGCCTGTTTTACATGGGAAGCACTGGGAGGGGCAGAGGAAAGGGCGAGGGGGTGTTGTGTCTGTGTGGTCGCGTCGCATGTATTGTACTCTCGGACATGGATGGGTAGGTGACTGAGAGGAGGAGGAACTTGTCTCTGTGTGCTGTGTGAGGCCCTCTCTCTTGTCTCTCTCTGCTGCTTCTCTCTCATCCATGCCCGCCTCTCCCTCCCTCCCTCCCTCCCGCTCCTCTCCTCCCTAGCCTCTCTCCCTTTGCCTCTCTCTTCCTGCCTCTCTTCCGCTCTTTTTCCTGCTTTTCCCTCTCTCTCTCTCTCTCTCTCTCTCTCTCCTGCCCCTCTCTCCCCCATGCTGTCGCTTATTTCTTCGTCTTTCTAGGCAGTCAGCACTTCCAGGCCCATCGATCCAGGGAGATCTCTCTCTCTCTCTCTGTCTCTCTCTCTCTGTCTCTCCGTCTCTCCTCGCTCTCTCTCTCTCGCTCTCTCTGCTCTCTATCACGGACGCTGTCTCCCATCGCTCCTCTAATCTTCACATTTCTAATGTCACTCTCTCGTCTGTCGCCTTCTATCCTAAAACCTCTCTCTCTCTCTCTCTCTCTATCTCCTTTTGCATCCCATGCTCTCACACTGTATAGTAGCTACCCTCAAATCTACCGCCGCTTACACTAGGCTATCCTGGGACGGATGTCAGAAGTTTTCCTCGCTCGCTAGATAGCTCTCGCTCGTCGATATTTGCTCGATCGCAACATCACGCTCATGAGGGCTGTCTCACGACAAAGTGTACTATGAGGCGAAAGTCTACCGCAATTGCTCAATCACTCCCATAACACTCACCACCACCCCACCACTCTCTCACCTCTCTCTCTCTCTCTCTCTCTCTCTCCCTCTCTCTCTCCCTCTCTCTCTCTTTCCCCCTGCATGTCTGAGTAGCAGACAGCCAGACGTCGGTTTGAGCAGTCTCATGCACTAGCCCTCAGGACCCCCGCAACAAAGCTCGCCATCTCCCTCTCCTTTTTCCTGCTCTCTTTCCATCCCCCTCTCATTTTCTCTCTTTTTCTTTCTCTTTCAACACCCCGCTCTCTGTCGGTCTCGCTCCCCCTCTCTCTCTCTCTCACTCCGTCTTTCACCCCTGCTCTCTCTCTCTCTCCCTCCCTCTCTCCCTCTCTACAGACCGGCAGACAGACACAGTGAACTGCGGCAGTTTGAGACATCGCAACCAGAAGGGTGAGTCCTCCTCTCCTCCTCTCTCCTCTCTCTCTCTCCTCTCTCTCCTCTCCCTGCCAGACAGACTTAGCGTGAGACCTGCCGTCTAGCCGTCCTGTCCTGCGGCGGCTTTGTCTGCCGTCCGTCTGGGCTGCGGCGGGTTGTGTGTCGGATCCCTTCGTACGGAGGGAGTGGAGCTCGCTCTCTCCGTACGAGGCTGGATGTTATCTCAACCTGGGAGTCCGTGTTTGGTGCGACGGTGCCTGCTGTAGCCTTTCTGCTCTAGTTGCCATTGTGTGTGTGTGTGCCTGCGCCAGATAGATCAATGCGATTCATTGTGATCTCGGTCCGAGATGGGAGTGTTAAGCTAGCGTGGTACTGGACCCTGCATGGTGATAGTGTGTGTGTGTGTGTGTAGGGGTGTGAGTCTGTGTGCTCGTCACCGTGGCGGCGCCCCCGTGTGTGGTCGTACGTGCACACGCATGCACGGGCACGTCCGTGTCCTCGCGCCCCGCCACGGGTCCGGCTCGGCTTCGGACCGCGCGCGCGTGGATTCGCCCGTTCCTATTTATTCCTTCTTCTTCTTCGTTCGTTTTCTTTGTTTTTCCGCTCCCGGGGGCGAGCGATGCCGGCCGTCGTCGCGGCGGTGTCACTCCGCGCGATCGGAGGTGTCTCGTTGGTCGCGCGGCTCGCCACGCCAGCACGCTGCCAGGGGAGACGGGAAGCGGCCATTGTGCCTCTCCGCTCGCTCTCTCCGCTCTCTCCGCCCCCCCGGGCGCCCGGACGGCCCCGACCCCGCCTGCACCTCTCTCATTCCCTGAGACCCTAACTTGTGACGTTCTGCTGTGCACGGGTTGGGCTCTCGGGAGCTGTGAGGGGTGCGCACGCAGCTCTCACGGAGGAAGGCCGAGGCCAGAGAGAGAGAGAGAGAGATGGATGGATGGATGGAGAGAACGAGACAGGGATGACAGGTGAGAGATGGAAGGTTATGGATCAGAGGAGACAGATGAGAGGTGGAGAAAGACAGAGACAGGGGAGGGGAATAAAGACATAATGCAGAGAGACGTACGTGGAGGTGAGAGATGGAGAGAAGGAGATATAGGGAGACAATATATAGGGAGTAGGGCACAGGGTGTAGGGTACGGTAAGGTGTATGATGCTGGAAATACAGAATAGGATGGAGGGTTGTAGGCTGCAAGGCGTGCGACGCAAGGAGCCATGTGCAGAATGGGTGGGGGGCCGAGGGGTAAGTTGTAGGTCAGAGAGGGGGGGTAGTAGGGAGTTTGTAGAGAGGGGCATTAGAGAGGGGCAGTAGAGAGGCGCAGTAGTAGAGAGGGGCAGGAGAGAGGGGCAGTAGAGAGGGGCAGGAGAGAGGGGCAGTAGAGAAGGCAGGAGAGAGGGGCAGGAGAGAGGGGCAGTAGAGAGGGGCAGTAGAGAGGGGCAGTAGAGAGAGGGGCAGTAGAGAGGGCAGTAGAGAGGGGCAGTAGAGAGGGGGCAGTAGAGAGGGGCAGTAGAGAGGGGCAGTAGAAAGGGGCAGTAGAGAGGGGCAGTAGAGAGGGGCAGTAGAGAGGGGCAGTAGAGTAGAGGGGGCAGTAGAGAGGGGCAGTAGAGAGGGGCAGTAGAGAGGGGCAGTAGAGAGGGGCAGTAGAGAGGGGCAGTAGAGAGGGGCAGTAGAGAGGGGCAGTAGAGAGGGCAGAGAGGGGGCAGTAGAGAGGGCAGTAGAGAGGGGCAGTAGAGAGGGGCAGTAGAGAGGGGCAGTAGAACAGAGGATTGTGAGAGAGAAGGTGAGAGCTGGAGGAACAGGTGTGTGTGTGACACGTTAGCAGCTCTCTCCTGTTTTCCTGCCCCAGTGTGTGTGTGTGTGGTGTGTGTGTGTGTGTGTGTGGTCCTGCTGCTGTGTGTCCGTGCTGCGGCCCTGTGATCATGTGATCGCTGTTTTGAGAGCAGCACAAAGTACTGGTGAGAGCGTGTACAGATCAGCTCGGTACACTTGTGTTTGACCTCATACCAAAACCTCATCTGCCCACCTGTGTGCCCAGGAGACCGCTGTGTGTCTGTGTGTACCTATTTTGGAGATGTGTGTGTGTGTGTGTCGGTCGGAGAGAGAGAGAGAGAGAGAGAGAGAGAGAGAGAGCGAGCATTGATGGCGATGCAAGACTCAGACAGTAGGAGGACTTCAGTGGAGATCCAGGTAGAGGCCAGCTGCTTCCCACTGCTGGTTAGACATACTTGCTCGGTGTGTGTCCTGGTTCCTAGTGAGGTGTGTGTCTTAGCGAAGTGTGTGTGTCCTATTTCCTAGTGAGGTGTGTGTCCTAATGGTGTGTGTCCTGGTTCCTAGCGAGGTGTGTGTCCTGTTTCCTAGTGAGGTGTGTGTCCTGCTTCCTAGTGAGGTGTGTGTCCTGGTTCCTAGCGAGGTGTGTGTCCTGTTCCTAGTGAGGTGTGTGTCCTGCTTCCTAGTGAGGTGTGTGTCCTGTTTCCTAGTGAGGTGTGTGTCCTGGTTCCTAGTGAGGTGTGTGTCCTGCTTCCTAGTGAGGTGTGTGTCCTGCTTCCTAGTGAGGTGTGTGTCCTGCTTCCTAGTGAGGTGTGTGTCCTGGTTCCTAGCGAGGTGTGTGTCCTGTTTCCTAGTGAGGTGTGTGTCCTGCTTCCTAGTGAGGTGTGTGTCCTGCTTCCTAGTGAGGTGTGTGTCCTGCTTCCTAGTGAGGTGTGTGTCCTGGTTCCTAGTGAGGTGTGTGTCCTGGTTCCTAGCGAGGTGTGTGTCCTGTTTCCTAGCGAGGTGTGTGTCCTGCTTCCTAGTGAGGTGTGTGTCCTGGTTCCTAGTGAGGTGTGTGTCTGTTTCCTAGTGAGGTGTGTGTTCTGCTTCCTAGTGAGGTGTGTGTCCTGTTTCCTAGCGATGTGTGTGTTCTGAGTGTCTATTCGCCCCACAAGGCCTATTGGTGCGTCAGGGCTTTTTGTGAGCCAGCCCATGTGATTGTGTAGAAGAGAGACAGGGTCAACCGAAAGAATAAGAAGAATAGCGTAGTGCACAACCCAGCTGCTGGTATGTAGCTGTGTTGCGTTGGAGGAGTGTGTGTTGGATTTGCAGTGCGTGTTCTTTTGGAGAGGAGTGTGGTATATTGCACAATAGTATTTTGTTACAGTGGTGTGTGTTGCGTTCCAATGGTGCGTTGTGTTACAGTGGTGTGTGTTGCGTTCCAATGGTGCGTTGTGTTGGAGGGGTTTGTGTTCTGTCGCCGGGGGTGTTTAGGATTTGCAGTGGTGTGTGTTGTGTTTTAGGGGGGGTGTTTATTGGTATAGTGGTGTGTGCTGTGTTTAAGGAGTGTGTGTATTGGTATAATGGTGTGTGCTGTGTTTAAGGAGTGTGTGTTGTACAGGGTTGTGTTGCTTTTGTCGCAGCGGTGTGTTCTGTTTGTGTGCTGTGTTGGGTTGTGTGCTGTGTTGGTTGTGTGGTGTGTTGGTTGTGTGGTGTGTTTGGTTGTGTGGTGTGTTTGGTTGTGTGCTGTGTTGGGTTGTCTGTTTGGTTGTGTGCTGTGTTTGGTTGTGTGCTGTGTTGTGTGGTGTGTTTGGTTGTGTGCTGTGTTTGGCGTGCTAACTCCCGTAGGATGGGTGAGGTCCACTAAGGTCCATTTGTGCAGATGGTACGATCTTCCATCAAAGCAGTCTGGGTTCAATCTCAATATAGCCCTGTGGCCTCATCAGGCATGTCAGACATATTTCTGTGGTGTGTGTGTGTGTGTGTGTGTGTGGATGGATGGTATTGCCATGCCATCTGTTCAATTCCTTAGTGTCTGCAATGTTTGTTGAGTGTCTTTGTACATATTGTATATATGTTTGTGAAAATATATAGCTTTTATAAAAATGAATAACTTAACATTTCACACTAGAGTGTGAATGTGTGGGTGTGTATGGTCTGTCTGTGTGTTGTGTGTGTGTGTGTGTGTGTGTGTGTGTGTGTGTTGGAGAGGGGACAGCATGCTCTGCTGACATGTGTACTCTGGGTTTCACAGGGTTAGCCTGCCTCGAGTCAGGGGCTGCCAGTCTGCAGCAGGCCAGGGTTAGCCTGCCTCGAGTCAGGGGCTGCTAGTCTGCAGCAGGGTTAGCCTGCCTCGAGTCAGGGGCTGCTAGTCTGCAGTAGGCCAGAGTTAGCCTGCCTCGAGTCAGGGGCTGCTAGTCTGCAGTAGGCCAGAGTTAGCCTGCCTCGAGTCAGGGGCTGCTAGTCTGCAGCAGGCCAGAGTTAGCCTGTCTCGAGTCAGGGGCGCTAGTCTGCAGCAGGACAGGGTAGCCTGCTCGAGTCTGGCGCTAGTCTACAGCAGGCCAGAGTTAGCCTGCCTCGAGTCAGGGGCTGCTAGTCTGCAGCAGGGTTAGCCTGCCTCGAGTCAGGGGTGCTAGTCCGCAGAAGGCCAGGGTTAGCGATGGCCGTGCTAGTGAAAGGTTAGCATTAGCGGTACGTTGGTATGGATCTCAAAGTGTTAGCATAAGCTGGACTACATTATGAACCGAGAAGAGTTGGCGTTAGCGAGTTAAGGGAGAGAGAGAGAGAGAGAGAGAGCACAAGCGAGAGAGAAAGAGGGATGGTACTGTAGCTAAATGAAACGAGCGATAGCAAGACTGCCATTCTTTTTCACACCTTTAAGCCCTTAATCACTGTGCGAAATACGCACTAATAATCTCGAAGGGGTGGACATGCAGTGTGATCACACATACATGTGTAGCTTTGTGATCACATTGTGTGTGTATGTGTGCGGGCGTGTGTGCGCGTGCACTCACGTGTGCGTGCACGTGCATGTTTTCTGGGTCTTCGTGCGTGTGTGTGTGTGTGTGTGTGTCCCAGTGCCACATCCAGCGCCCAGACGTTCCAGCACCATGGCACTAACCCAGTCTCTCCCAGATATTTGCAGCGTTGTAAAATGGCCGCCTGTCCACAGCGCTCGCGTCTCCCTGCACCCTGTCACAGAGCCAGGTTCACACAGCGCGTACGACACCAACGGGGCTGTTTGATCAACACCGTTCAGAACCAGTTGGTACCGCACTGTCGGAAGGCATGCTGTATGTGAATGTGTGAACGCCGTTTGGTCATTTGAAATGTTTTACGAAAAGGGAACGGTGTGGCTGTCGATTATACAGATAGGGAGAAGCTATCGTGTGTCCTGAGTTTCATTGTTGTCGGACTCTCGGAATACTGCGTCCTTGTCTCGTCTCACAGCCGGTCACATCTTCACGTCTTCCCAAAACCTTGAATAAACGATATAAATGCAAATTAGAAAGATATATACTAACGGTTATAAACGTATCATACCCCTGTTTATATGAAGCCTTTATGATCTCGGTTAGGTAAGTGGGAGAGAGAAAGGCCTCCTCTGATTGGACTGTGGGAATACGCAGACATCCTCTGAACTGTTCTCTGCAGAGACTCTCTTAGTGCTTTTTTTTTACACGATTAAAGTCTCAATGTTTCACCTGGTCTAGGACTCTATATTTAGCATGAGATCTAAATGGATTCATGACAGCCTTTCGTCTGCCCCGAGACCAGAGTTGTGCACCTTGATCATGTGACTGATGCCCGGGAGGCTAAGAGGCTGTGAGGTATAGAGGCTGAAAGTCAAGGAGGTTTTAGCGGCTGAGAGAGGCTGGGATGTGAGAGAGAGACCGGGTTCCTCTGAGCCTCTCTGTTTGGCTGGGTCTCTCTTCTGCCTCGTTTGCTCTAGCTACAGCACCGGCTCCCCCCCGCCCGCTCCCCTCACCCCGCTCCCTTATCACTGCAGTACGGCAGCTCTGTCTGGGATTCCATTGTTCTCCCGCCCTCCTTGCCTGGCCCTGTTCCTCCGGGCCCATGGCGCCAGTCTGCCCGCTATGCCAGCCTGCCATACCCTGGCCCAGGCTCGTACCGTCCAGCTTAGACCAGTCTAGACCAGTCTAATCTAGTCCAGTCCAGCTCCCCTGGCCGACTCCAGCTGCAGGGTGTCTGTGTGGCGTTCGGGTCCCAGCCTCAGAGCCCCCTCCCCCTGGCAGGACCTCCAGTTTCATTTCACTGCTGCCAGACGTCCTTCCTTGTCCTCGGCCCCTCCCCTCCCCCCCCACCCACCCCACCTCCCCACTATCATCCCTGCTCACACCCCCCCCTCATTCCATCACCCCGGCCCCCTTCCCATTCCAGACACTGCCAACTTTTACCCCACCCATGCCGTCACCCACCCCTGGCCTATACCCATGCCAGACCCCCCATCCCCCTGCCCCTACCCACACCAGCCACCCCTCCACACCACCTCCCCCACCCCTCCATCGCCCACAGACACCGCCAGCCATAACCACCAAGCTCTGATTCTCCACAGCCAGCCAACGCCCACTTTTTACCCGCAGTACACACTGTGACTGAGCCACACACACTCTGTGTGTTCCACACTCTGGAAGAACACACACACACACACAACTGGAGGAGGAACACACCACACTCTGGAGGAAACACACTCTGTGGAGCAGCGAGACACACACACTCTGGATCTCGACACACACTCGTGAGCAAAGCAAACACGCCGTCACGCAACGCACTACATTAGCCCTCGACACAACACACTACCACACACCACAACACAGTGATGAGGGAGGGTAACACACACTCGAGAACGCGACACGCACAACACACCACTCACACACACAAAACAATAACATAACATATAAATAAAACTACATAACAACCAACCTAACATAAATTCCCCTATATAGCTAGACCCCCCAACTTTCAAGCAAAAACGGGAGCGAAAGCGGAAGACGCAAATTGCCGATACGATCTGATGAATCTATGAAGAAGGTCCTGGATTACACACCTCCACGGGAAGAGGACAGCGGCGGACCACAAAGCGCAGGAAGAGAGACCGTTTGAAACGCAGAGGAGCTGGAGCACGCAGCAGAGAGCCCCCCCACGAGCGATCCTTTCCTCCCCTCCCCTCCGCCCCCGAACTCCGTAGAGCTTTCACAGTACCGTTACGAGCAAGACAGCGGAAGATGAGAGAGCAGCGTAGAGGAGGAAGAGAGAGAGAGAGAGAGGAGAGAGAAGAGAGAGAAAGAAGATAGAGGAGAGAGGAGAGCGCGACAGAGAGAGTAGAGAGAAGAGACAGAGAGAGAGATATCAGGAAAGAGAAGAGAAAGAGAAGAAAAGGCAAGAGCAAAGAGAGAAAGGGTGCGAGAAACAGAGGGGGAAAGTGGAGAAAGCAGAAAGGAGAAGCGAAAGTGAGAAAGAGAACGCGAACGGAGAGAGAGAGAGAGAGCAGAGAGAGAGAGAGAGACGAGAGAGAGAGAGAGAAGCGGCGAGAGAGCTCTGGTCTGCACCCAGGGCGCGTCCTCTTTGATGCCAACGTGCGCCGTGTTGTGACGCACTGTTGTCAATCGTTAGGATCCCGACGCACAGGGCCGGCGGTAATCCGAGGGGGAAAGCGCGACAGTAAGCGGCTTCCTTTCTTTCGGACCCCCCCCTCTCTCTAATCCCACCCCCTCTCTTGAGAAAGGGGGGGAGGGACGGGGGCGTCTCTCGCCCTGCACGGGGTTCGTGGGGTTGGCAGGGGGGGGGTGGGGCATGACAGGATGAAAGAGAGCAGCCCAAGGCAAGGTCACGCCCGCCACCAGGAGGGGAGAAAAGAAAACGGAGCCGCGAAAGCACAGCGAGACAAGAAGGGAAGCCAGGGAAAGGGAAGAGCAGAAGCGACCGCAGGAGCAGAGAGAGAGAGAGACCAGAGAAGAGAGAATCATCTCGCTATATCTCTAGAGGAAAGACGCTCCGAGAGATATCTCCCTATCCCATATCATAGGGAGCTGAGCCTAGGTCTCACTAGATCGAGAGCCATGCTATACCCTACTATAGAATATCTCTATCTATAGTATCTCAATATCTCATCTATAACACGCTTCATAGTCCACTCAATAGCTATATATATCCTATCTACTCTATATATTAGCTATATATCTCTAGACTCTCTATATCCCTCTCGCTCGCTACTCTAGCTCGTTTACTCGACTATTCTCCTCTCTCTGCTCGCGCTCTAGCCTCTCTTCTCCCAGCCTCTCTTTCCCTATCAGGAATACAACAGCTTGACGGTGTGTTGGCTGTTTCTCACTCCCCCATCCCCACCATACCGGGGCATTCACACTAATACGGGTAGTATAGATCTGTTATGTTATACTCACATATTTTCAAACAAGGCCCTTCGATGTTTTGTTTTGTTTGGATGGTTAAATGTGTGAAACTTGATGCAATGTCACCATTTAGCATGTCGTAAGCATGTCTGTATTCAAAATAAACAAAACAGTCATTTGTACATGTTGCGTGAGTGACATATGCAGGAGAGGATGGCTGGTCTGAGGTGCTGAATGCTGAAGAGGTTCCATACGATCGAATAAAACGGCTTTGAATATAATCCTCTGTGCACCCAGTGAAATATACACTCACGATCAAGCACAACAAGCATTCTGAAGTATAGAAAAAATGTGTTCAAGGTTGTTAAATGCTGTTTTCATACACAATGACAGCACAGTGGGTGTGAGTGTAAAAGGCTCCATAATAATAATGTATGTACGTACGGTAAAACAAAACCAATATATACTAGTTATGTTCAATTTTAATCATGCTACTTGTATATTATATGTATTATATCAGTTATATACTAGTTCTATATACACTGTAATAATTAACACCTGCTATTAGGGGCATGGGACAACCAATCAGAATGCTCAATGTAGAATTCACTTCAATTCTTCTGCATTGAGCAGTCTGATGGTTGTCATCTGAATTCACTTGAATTCTTCTGCATCTCCCCTGTCTGGTTCCCAGCTCCTATCAGACTGTGTTACAGATCGTCACAGACCACACGGCTGGTCCTCGTCCTAGACACCCCACAGCCCTTACTGAACACATCACATTGGGCCCTGTCTTGGTCTGGTTGAATGTGTTCATGCTATCGATATCGCATATAGAACATGTATGTATTTGACGTGTGTTAGACTGTTGGTTGTTTTTAGGGGTGTGTAGTTGTCCTGCTCTGACAGCTGGGTCTGACACTCTCCTTACAGGTCACTGGAGGCTGTCTAGTCCCGGCTTCCACCAGCTGGGAGCCAATCAGAGCCCTGTTGATCAGTGTGACTCAGCAGTGTGACAGTCACAGCTTCGTTTCATCACAGGCAGACTCGTGGGATATAGGGAGAGAAGCAGATGATGCCAGATACAGGCAGGGAGCGGCAGACGATGCCAGATAGCCAGGGAGAACCAAACGATGCCAGATAGCCAGGGAAGACCAAACGATGACAGATAGCCAGGGAGAACCAAACGATGCCAGATAGGCAGGGAGGACCAAACGATGCCAGATAGGCAGGGAGAACCAAACGATGCCAGATAGGCAGGGAGAACCAAACGATGCCAGATAGGCAGGGAGAACCAAACGATGCCAGATAGACAGGGAGGACCAACGATGCCAGAAAGGCAGGCAGCAGCTAAAAAACAGCACAGTCACTCTTCAACCCTCCAAGGAGCTTTCATCTGTCTCGTATGTTCTCGAACGTATGCGACACGGCGAACGCACACACACGGAGCCTCAGAGCTTCTCTCGTTCTGCTGACGTCACGGAGCGTGTGACTGCATGAGTCAGGAGAGCAGCTGGTGTGTGCTGTGTGTCAGGCTGCTGGGGGCAGGAGGTCTGACTGTCCCCAGTGACCTGGTGACCCCCTGACCCTAAAGGCCCCGGGGCCAGCAGGCCGCAAAAAGGTGAGTTGAAGGGTGAGTTGTTGTAGGGGAGCTGGTATTGGGACTGTGTGTGTGGGTGTGGTATGTATGGGTGTGTGTGCGTTTTGTGTGTTGGTGTTTGCTTCTTTTCCAGCTATGACCTCCTCCTCTACAGCGTATGATATCCCGTTCATGTTCTCTCTCCTCTTCCTCCGGGTTCACACAAATACACAAAACACACACCACACACACCAACACACACACACACACACACACTTCGCTCCTGTTCTCTGTGTCACACACTCGTCTTTTGTTGTTGAGGGTGTCAGATGGCGTTGAGGCACAGACCCGCGGGGGGCAGCGGTGAGGAGAGGGATGTTAATATGTCTGTCTGGGCTGATCCCTTCAGGGGGCCCGGACACAGCAAGGGGCCGCCACTCTCTCTCTCTCTCTATCTCTCTCTCGCTCTCTTTTCTGTCTTTTCTCCATTTTTTTCTCTCTCTATTTTCTTTCTGTCTAGAGATCTTCTATCTCTGCTTCTCTGTTTCTTCCTCTCTTTCTCCCGCACGGATGGGGTGATGGTGAGATGGTGATGTTGGAAATGAATGAACCTTCTCACACCCTCGATGAGTCAACAAGAGAGCAAGCAAGCCCTCAACAGCACTATCTCTTCTTCTTAACCTTCACACATGCTTTGTGGCTCGACCACGCTATCATCTATCTCTCTCTCTCTCTCTCACAAAATCGCTCTATGTTGTTCTCTCACACTCACAACCCAAATGTCAGCAGAGATTTATACTTCTTCCCCCCCCCCACAATGAATGCTGCTCCTCTCCTGGTTGTTGTGTGCCTTGGCCTTGGGAGGGAGGGAAGTCTGGACTTGCGCGAGGAGCGGACCCGCTCCCCGACGCAGGGAGGGAGGGGACGGATCGAGACGAGACCAGCTCATGGGAGTGGCGCGACAGCCGGGAGGGATCGACGAGGGCACGAGAGAGGGAGAGCGGGGTGATGGATTGGGGATGGAGATTCTGATGGGATGTGTGAGAGAGAGAGAGATGAGTAGAGCGGAGAGAAGAGGGGGGGAGATTCAATGGTCATGTTAGGTTGAGCTGCTTGGGGACAGTGATCAAGAATCCAAGAGAAAAAAGGAAAAAGGAGCACAAACCACCAAAAAAGCAAAAAAGCACCCAAAACCAGGGGAACCACCGGTCAGTGCCCCCACATAAACACACAACACAAAGAACACAAACCCAAAAAAAAACAAAAAACAAACACACACACCCACACCCCACACCAAACACGCATACCATCTCTTCAACCCCCCCTTCCCCCATACTCCTTTCTTCCGCCCCTCTCTTCTCTCCCTTGTCTCTCGCTGTGAAGCAAGGAGACACGCAACACCCTCCATCCCCTACCTCCACTTCCTCCCTCTCTGCCCCCCCCCCACCCACTCTCTCTCTCTCTCTCTCTCTGTCAACCGAAGTCCTTTCATACTGAATTGGCAAGCGTACGAAAAGCTTCCAGGTTGCCAGGGAAACAAGAAGGAGCCGGGATGTGATTTTGCTCTTTTTTTCAAGTGGGGAAAGGACCCTCTGGCGCTCGCGCTCCAGACACATCCCTCCGGCCCCCCAAGAGAGAGCGCTCGGCGCGCCGAGCCCCCCGCACCCTGTCCCGCGAGCACCAAGCCAGCGCGCCCGGAGGGGCGCGCACGCAGACCCCGAGGGCCAGGGAAGACGCACTATGGACACCTCTCCAGGGAGGTACGGGCGAGTTAGCGCACTCATCTCCGAGAATGGGCGTGGCTAACAGTATCTACATATCCCTTGGTCTCGTTAAAATTCTCTCAAACTGGCCCGATCTATCTCTGATCACTGTATATCGTTCTCTACTTTAGCTCTAGTTCTCTCTTTTAGCTCTTTCTCTCTGTCGCTAGTTCTCTCTTTTATCTTTCTATATCCCTACCCCTCTAAATTTTAGAGGGTCCGAAGGAGGATGGAAACACTGCTAGACCTGAGAAACACATAGTGCCTTTACAGGCTCATACTCCTTGA